>APFE031154439.1:421254-460314 GCA_000404065.3 Pinus taeda
TGCTCCACTACTAACACTATTTTACTCAACTCTTCAATCAATTCTTGCTTGGAGAGGGGCTTCTTGTAGATTCCAACCTATGCCCATTAACAAGCATGGGGATGGTTGCCTCTTCAATAGTCCTGATCAGAACTGAGCCATTGTCATTGCATTTTTCTATAATGTATGGTCCCAGCCATCTTGTGTACAACTTGCCCTTGAAATATTTGTACCTTGAGTCATACAACAGCACCCAATCTCCTTCTTGGAATTGTTTCTCCTCGATGCTTCTGTCGTGCCATATCTTCCTCTGCAGCTAGATTACTTCTATGTGGAGAAGGGCTTACAATCTTTGTTCATCAAATCCATTAAGCTGGAGTAACCTTTCCCTTTGTGCATGGCTGAGATCTAGGTCTAGCTGAGCTGCCATCTTGAGTGTACTGTATTCAAATTCTATTGATAGCAGAGCCTTCTTTCCATAGACTAGCTCATAGGGTGTGAATCATGTGGTGGTCTTCCATGTGGTGTTGTAGGCCTAGGTGGCCTCAACCAATCGATCTGCCCAATATTTCCTACTGTTGCTCACTATCTTCGTCAAAATTCCATCCAAAGCTCTGTTGGTGACTTCCACCTATCCATTGGCTTGTGGATGGTAGGGGGTAGAAGTCCTGTGCTTGATTTTATGATGGATAAGCACATCTTCAATCAGATTGGAGGTGAATAGACTGCCTTGATATGTAACCAGTTCTCTTGGGTACCCTAACTTATAGAATATGTTCTCTCCTAAGAACTCGACTACCTTTCTTCGGTTGTTGCCTTCATTGCCTTTGTCTCTGCCCATTTTGTCAGATAATAGGTGCACATAATGATGTATTGTTTCTGGTTTGAAGGAGGGTTTATAGGACCCACAAATTCCATGCCCCACTTCTCAAATGGCTCAAAAGTCACTTGAGGCTGCAAGGGCATCTCATCCTTTGGATTAGGTTTCCCCATCCTTTGACACTGATCACATTGGCTGATATATCTCCTCACATCTTGATGAAGAGTGGGCCAATAGTAACCTTCTTGCAGAATTTTTACGACAGTCCTCTTTGCTGCAAAATGGCCTCCACAGGGCCCATCATGATAGGTCAGGAGAATGTCAAAAACTTCCTCCTCCCTAACACATCTTCTCAAAACCTGATCTGGGCCAAGTTTGAAGATATTACCCCCAATCCAAGTGAAAGGGGCACTTTTCCTCATGATCTTTCCCTTCTCTTTTGAGGACAGGTGTGGCAGGAACTGTGCTGAAACCAAGTAATTCGCCATATCATCAAACCATGGAGAGAGTACTGAGATAGCGAATAGGTGTTCATCTAGCATCTAATCATCTACCATTCCTTCCTCACATGTAGGCAGATTTACTCTAGATAAAAATTTAGCAACAACATTTTCCTTACCTGGCTTATCAACAATGGTTAAATCAAATTGTTGCAATAAAAGCAACCACCTAATGATGCGAGCATTTACATCTGGTTTGTTCATTAAATACCTAATTGCAGCATGATCAGTGTGTATAAAGGTCTGATAGCTTGTGATGTAATATCTAAATTTATTTAAGGAATGGACTACAGCTAGGAGTTCTTTCTCGGTTACAGTGTACTTTAACTCTGCCTTTGACAATTTTTTACTTATAAAGTATATGGCATAAGGTAACTTTTCATCAATTTTCCCTAAGGCTACTCCTATTGCTTTGTTTGAGGCATCTGTGTGAATGTGGAAAGGTAGGGCCTAGTTTGGACCTCTCAAAATTGGGGCAGTTACAAGTTTAGCTTTCAAGGTATCTAGGGCTTCTTGGCAGTTGTTAGTCCATATGAACTCGACATCTTTCCCCAAAAGACCAAACAATGAAGAGGCTAGCTTACTAAAATCTTTAATGAATATTTTATAATATCCCTCTAAGCCTAGGAAACTTTGGACATCTCTCACCTTTTGAGGAGGTGGGACGCTTTGGATGATGGCAATTTTGTTGGGGTCCACTTGTAATCCTTGCTGAGAAATTGCATGACCTAACATGGTCCCTTCAGTCATCAAGAATTTAGACTTTTCCAGACTAAGGGACAAGTTCATTTCAATACACTTGTCCAAAACTTTTCCTAGGTTAGACAAAGCTTCCTGGATGTTAGAACCATAAGGAGTAAGATCATCCATATATATTTCCATTGCATCATGAACCAATTTAGAGAATATACTCAATACTGCTCTCTGGAAAGTGGCGGGAACATTACATAAACCAAAAGGAAGGACCCGATATGCAAAGGTACCCTAAGGACAAGTGAAAGTGGTCTTATATTGGTCTTCTGGGCTGATTTGGATCTGATTGTACTCGCTAAACCCATCTAGGAAGGAGAAAAACTTTTTCCCCACTAGACCATCTAACACTTGATCTATGAAAGGCAAAGGAAAATGGTCCTTCTTGGTGGCCTTATTCACTTCCCAATAATCGACACAAATTCTCCACTTACCATTTTTCTTTGACACTAGCACCAAAGGAGAGACCCATTCATTGTCAGAGATGGGGTAGATGAATCCTACATCCAATAACTTTTTCAATTCTTCCTTGACAATGTATTTAAGGCCTAGATTCATCCTTCTTTGAGGCTTCTTGACTGGTTTGCAATCTTCCTTAATGTAAATGTGATGAGTACAGACTGAAGGTTGCACTCCCTTCATCTCCCTATAGCTCCAAGCGAAGGCATCCAAATGGTTTCTCAATAAGCTACACAATTCCGTCTCCTGAGAGGTGGATATGGATGACTTGATTTTAAAGATTCTTTCTGGGCTGAACTCTATATTCTTAACTCGAAGAAAGGTCGGGTCGGCCATAAAGAAATCAACTAAAGGATTGTCTTGGGTTTCTTTCACTAGCGCTTCTAATGGAAACATATTGGGGGGTGGATTCTGAATGAAGTTTACAATGATATCATCCTTAGTTTGTGGTCACCCCCCGCCCCCACCATGGCAGCTTCTACTACACAGAGTGGTGCATAACAGACTTCATCCTCATCTTCCTCCTCCAGCCAAAGAGGTAGATCATGTTCTAACAACGGTTGGGAAGGAGGGTATAGGACTAGCTGCTTGGACATATGCCCATTCTTGATTGTCATGTTCCTAGCTCAACAATTGATGTAGGCATCTGCAGTAGCCAACTAGGGTCTTCCCAGGATGAGAGGATACCCAATGAGCTTTTCCTTTGGCTGGAGAACCAGGAAATCAGCAAGGTACTCCCAAGAATTGATGGAGACCATTACATCTTCCACAATCCCTTCAGGGGTCACAATGGAGCGCTCTGCTAACTGCAGTACTATTGTGGTCTTTCTCAGGGAGCCCTAGAGGTTGAGCTTGAGCATAGTGTCCTTGGTCATCACATTAATGGTAGCCCCCATATCAATCAAGGTATGGGGGATCATGGTGCCGTTGATGTGGACATCAACTACTGGGTTTCCAGGGTCTAGATACTTCAAACAGATTACCTACCCCAACATCAGGTCAGACAGTTGTCCTATGACATTGATGGTTGGGACATCTCTCTTGCGCCTGCCTGGATGCCTAAAGCACTTATGTTTTATCATCTTGCTATATATAGGCACATCCTTTATGGCTTGGAGAAGTGGTATCTTTACACATAATTATTTCAATTCTCCTAGAAGTTTAGTTTCTTCTGGGGTAGGCTGGGTTATTCTAGATAATCTCTCAGGAAAGAGTGGAATTACTTTTGGTTCACTTTTCTCTTTATATTCCTCATGCTCTTTAGGGGGAGTCTAGCTATCTGGGAGAACCTTCCTAGATCGTAGGTTAATCTCTTGAATCTCCACAACATAGTTTGGGCATGATGGTTCCCCACTATATACTTGTTGAGCCTGTCTGTTATTCAGGTTCGGGTTCAGTTGAGCAGGAATTTGGGGTTGCCTTGGTGGAGCAGGAGGCAATGGTTGTGGGTGAGCAGGTGGTGGAGGCAAAAGAGCGGGAGGAGAGTTGTACTGGGGCCTCCACCCCTGATGAGGTGCATTCCACAAAGGCTGTGGCTGAGCATAGGAGTGAAATGAATGGGCAGCTGGTTGAGCATGAAATTGAGATGGATATGACCAAGGAGGAGCTGTGGACCAGGAAGGATGAGTGGGGGGGCCCAAGAAGGCATGGAAGTGGCTTGATTGGGGTTGTAGTATGCATGGGATGTCGCTTGCATTCCCTGCTGGTAAGGTCTAGGTCCATGCGGCCTCCTTTGGTTTATGAAATAGAGTGGTTCAATGGCTCCTTCGGCCCCTTGGTATATAGCTTTAAGTCCGGGCAAGGAAAGGCACTTATTTGTAGGATGATCTTCTTCACAGAATAAACACACCTCTATAGAGTTTAATGGGCATTCATTCCTAGGGTGCGTTCAGGTGCACCTAGGACAAAAAATGGCCAAAGCTCTCTTTGCTTCCTCTTGTTTCCTTTTGATATGAAAGGTATCCATTTGCATGGCAAGAGTTTGCAGCATCTCACTCTTGAAATCTTCCAGCATGTTTCCAAATTCACTTTTGAGAGATGAACAAGAGGAGGAGGTACTGGCCATGGGTTGAATCCCCCTACCTCTCTTTCTGGCTTCCCTGGAATGGTTTCTAAAGATAGTCTTGATGTCTTCATAAGGTAGCTGGTAGATGTCTCCCCTAGCTAGTAAATGGAGGGTGTCTACAAGGTCTTCCAGAATTAGTCTGAGCAGGACCAACTTCAGAGATTCGGGGTTAAGTGTGCACCTGGCCCTTTTATAACTGAGCTGAAATCTCTCTTCATAGTCCTCCAAGGATTCATCGCTTCCCATGGTCATTCAGAAGATTTATTCCTTAGTATCTTTTGACCTACAGTAGTCTTGATATTTGTTATTAAAGGCTTGCTGCATCTGAGCCCAAGTTGTGATGTTGTTGCCAGGTAACCCCATGAACCAACACAATGTTGCATCCTTGAGGGTAGAAGGAAATAGTTTCAACTTCTGCTTGTCTTCTGCATAGTCATAGGTTTGACAGATAACAACAAACTCAAATAGGAAGGTGTCAAGATCTTTTGTAGTTAATCCATGGAAGTGAGGTAGGGATGAAGGGCTTATGTTCTTCATTTTAGTGTCCCCATTGGTATCTCGGATGGGAAAGGTACCCTCTACTCTTTCTCCATTCCCCCTAGCATTTCTATTTTCAGCCATGGTCTCGGGAGGGATGATTTCTTCCTCTTCTTCTCCTATAGGTTCTTGAAATATTTTAGGTTGTTCTCCTAAAGGATCTTCTGGATCACTGCCACTGAAGAAGAGAGAAGGGTGGCTTTGTGATGTGGTGGGGGTGTTGGGTAAGAATTTCCCTGAATTATCTCTGTTCCTACGAGGCATGAAAGGGAATCTCTTTTTTTTGGGTGATTTTTGTTTTTTCACTACTTGTACTTGCAAAACTCAAATTGATTGAACAAACAAATTGCAACTACTAAAATGAACTTGCTGAAATGAAAATTGCAGAATGGAAATGAAAGCAAGGAAAGGACTAATCTACTTTTGCTGAAATGGAAATTGCAAAATTGAAATGAATAATCTACTTTTGCTGAAATGGAAATGGCAGAATTGAAATGACTAATCTACTTTTGCTGAAATGGAGATTGCAGAACTGAAAGAAAGCAAGGAAATGCAGAAATTGAAAGAACAACTACTCTACTTTAGCTAAAATAAACTACTTAGCAGAATGCTGCAGTAAAAAATAGAAGAAAGCAGCAATCACAAAATACTCTGACGCTTCCTCATTAACGGCGCCAAAAAGTGGTTAGCACCAGTATTGCAGCAATAATGTTGCAACTCCTGGGGCTTCCTACTTTACTTTTATCAACCCAATAGTTCGTAAAAACTTGGAAGCGACAATGTTATATGCACAAGTACTAGCTCTTACTATAGGCTGTCACTTGGTCGGCTGGCGCAAGATCACTAGGAGCTCAAGCCAACTTCTATGAGTTCCAGAAGAAGATTTTAGTTGTGATGAAAGAAAGCTAACTCTACAAAGACTATTCTACTTGCAGAAAGGGAAAGAAGACTAGAGTGTAAAGCAAACCCTAGCAGACCCTAATTTTTCCAGCTAACCCTACTTTTGCAGAAAAAGTGATGGAAACTAATGAAATGAGTGCCATTGACTACTGAAAAGGTAAATTTCATTTATTCAAGCTATTCCTAGAAAAAAATGAGAAAATAACATCTTTTTGCGTTTTTATGTGTTTTATGTGAAATTGTTATGCATGTGATTTTGTTTGTTTGTGACTGTGGCAGAGGTTAGGTGGCGATGGAGGGTGGATTTGGCTTTTGAAGAGGTGTAAGAAGCTGTGGAGGGGTCCTAAGAAGTCTCTGATAACATTCTGAAGACTTCCCCTGCAATCAGACTTCAAAAATCACTCACAGGAAATTCTACAGGAGGTTGCAGGGGATCTACAGGAGGATGTTGAGAGCTATTTTTAGAGGTTTTAAGAGTGGAAAAATGGTGGGAAAGGGAATCTGAAGACAAGAGGGATGTGTTGAAGTGTCTGCGGCTTTAAAAGGAGGATCAGGAAAGAAAATGATGGTTGGATTTACTCAAATGACAAGAGGAAAGCTTATGGAAAAAGTGCAGAAATTAGGGCAGATTCGTGAAGGATTGTGAATGACTTGTGAAACCTGTGAAAAATGAGATGATGTTGTCTGCTTTATTGATGTATTGTTAGCTGAGGTGTGTTTTAAGAGATTTGCACATCTAACTACCAAAATTGAGCAAGAAAAGGACTAGCTGCACCAAGAAAATAGAACCATAACTCTCATTATCCTAATTTCTGACCTAGAAACATGAAGTGTTGAACAATACTCTATGAATAGAAAATCTTGCAAAGAGATTTATTATAGAAATAGGAAACAATCTTGGCATAATGAATCTAAAGCAACCCTTTAACTTTTCAAATCAAATCATCACACTAGAAATTGCATGGAAGAAGCAAAACTGTGTTTTTGGTGGCAGCAATGGTGCCTTGACCTCAAATCATGGTCCCAAGAAGGGAGAAAGGACATTAGGGCCTATTTTTGGCCTTTTTGAATCTTATCCTATCACTATATTAACCTAATTCAACAACTGAAACAAAAAGCAACTATGCAAACCATCAAAAGCAACCTATTCTAAACAAGGTAAAATGAATCTATGTAACAGAAATTAACTCATGAACTGAAGCAAAAACATATAAGTAAAAAGAAAGAGGTGCTGGGTAGATTGGGTTGGGCCCTAACCCAAGAGCTTCAACCCTCTAAAAGGAATCAATGCTGGCTCAGAAAATATGTCATCTCCATTATCAAAATAAAAGTCACATTACATAAACTGTTCACAAAAATAAACTCGCAAATGAGCTGAACAAGAGCTGCACAAAAGTGCACAAGTTCTACTAATAACTGGCTAAAATATTGAGGCTTTAAGCACCCCTATTTATACAAATGGAGCACCACAATAGCCCTCCTAAAATCAAGGGGATCGACTTCCCAGAACTAGAGATAGACAACAATTCTTCTTGACTTGCTCGACTGCCCCTTCGATGCATCGATGTGGCTATTTGTGCTCCGATTTTCTGATGGAGGATTCGAGGTAGGGAGTCATAAATGAGGGGGACACCCTCCTACAAATCCTCTCCCTTGTTTTCCTCGAATATTGGCTACCAAATGCTCATTAATCCTTTGACTTTGTCCAAAAGTGACCAAAAATCTGCATAAAGCACACATTAGACTTCATGGCATAACGACTAACCCAATTCACTCTATTAGCATAAATATAATAAAAAACATGCAATAAAATAATGAGAATGGTGGATTAAGCTGAGTTAGGAGGCCAGATGAGCCCATATAATTACCCATTTTTGGGGCTCATCAATAAGCCATAAGGGCTTAAAGATCGGCATGAAGGGAGATCTAGGTTGCAGAAGGACATCACACTAATCTATGGGTGTAGAAACTTTCTTCCAGCATCCCCCCATATTTCTTTGTGTGAGACTTCAGCCCGTGCACCACGGATTTATGCTGAAAGGGCCAGTAGTGTAGGGATATGTTTGGCACAACCAACTCTGAACTTGGGTCAAGACCCCCTAAGCCAAAAAATGTTTATGTTGCCACGGTTTTGATGGAGGCGAGCATTCGCATGGCCATTAACCAGTAGTCACAGTTGTCCTAAACTATGTATGAGCAGTTATCAAAGTACGCAGAGTTCAAGGTAGACTTCCACCACCTCTATATCAGGGTGAAAAAGGACCCAGAGCAGATGTGGTTTGATCTGCCATATGTCACCATGGAGGATCCCATTACGCTGGCTGAGGGTGATCTCGATGAGATCCGGGACAAGGTGCACAACACTACTGTCGAACTGTTGTAGTATTTGAGCAACAACACTTGTATTCCTTAGGAAATATTCAGAAGGATCTACACAAATTGCAAATCTATACCAACCGAATTCAGGTGGGTGCAGGAAAAGGCAGTGTTGTGTAGATGAGCGTGGCACCAAGGATTAGTAAGGCTGTAGAGTTGGTCAGGATAGTGGATCTCAGGACAATCGCACTACCCGAAGGATCCCTGAGCGTGGAATCGGCTGATGATAAGGTCATCATGAGCACTCCAAAGAACATATGCCTCAACATTGTAGCACTCCCCAACGAATATATTCACGGGCTGCAGATATGTGTGATGGTAGAATTGAGAGCGCGAGAGCAGCGCACTCTAAGTTTATTCAATGAGTATAGGTTGAACAATGAACAAATGTTCACCAAGAAGATGGAGGCTTTGAAAGAAAGGGGTACAATCAAGGAGCAGAATGCCTAATTGGTGGCCGCAGTTGCAGAGGTGGTTCGAACAATGTCAGAGTTGCACATCCCTAAGGAAGCACAACTAGAGGCCAAGGCCTGGAAACGCACTGCAGGAGTCCATGATGCTAAGGCAGAGGTGGCCAGAGTTCAGTTTGAACTCAACATGAAAATTGTAGAGTTGGAACTCAAGTCACAACATTCCACTCTGCCTAAAGTCAGGGAACAACACGAAACTGCCGTCAAGGAACGAATTTCTATTGTGGATGATGTGGTCATTAACTGCATGACTTTATTCAAACAGGCCATGGAAGTGGTGACAACCCTT
The DNA here is from genome assembly GCA_000404065.3 of Pinus taeda. Classification (NCBI taxonomy): domain Eukaryota; kingdom Viridiplantae; phylum Streptophyta; class Pinopsida; order Pinales; family Pinaceae; genus Pinus; species Pinus taeda. Next base: position 430,400 of record APFE031154439.1, read on the forward strand.
CAAGAACATCCCACCATACAGATTCTGAATACAGAGATCTTTGAACACCAGTAGTAGTACAATGAGGTTAGGGTGATGATGCGAACCATTGCTACAGCGCAACACCTCACCAATTTGCATGAGGCAAAGCAGCTCCTTGTACAAATTGAAGTAGTGCAAAAAAGGGAAGCAATCCTTAAGGTGAGGTTGCGCCCTTGGTTGGATAAAGCCTACGTAGTCTCAAACAACATACAGGAAAATTTAGCATACTTGCAGCTTACACAGCATAAGGTCAACCGAGTCGGCGAAGGACCATCCACAGAGTAGCTGTTGGAACAAGTGAAGTAGGCATCCATGCAGAGCACGACTAAAGTAACAGTTGTGCTGGTGGAGTTGGGGGATCTTCACAGCAAGATCACTGTGCCAACAAAGTGACTTGAGGGTGAGTCACGACCTTTATGTTGGAGGCCTATTGGGATAGGGTCCCTTGGGGTTAGTTTTGGGGAAAAGCCCCAAGTTTTAGGGCAAAAGCCTGAGTTTTGATGTAAAAAGATGAAAAGTCTCCGCAAATTGTGGTCACGGCGTGCATAGCTAGTTAAGAGTCAAAAAGGGTTTTTCCTTCCTTTATGTAAGCTTGAGTCGGTTTTTGAAGATCTACCCATTGTCCACAGACCATGGGATTGTATAGATAGGTGTGTCTTAGAGAGTCTAAGGCAGTAGTCTAAGTTTGTCTATGGGTATGAGTGAAGAAATCTAACACAGAGATAGAAGTATTAGAGGAGGAAACAACTCTGCATCTGAGCACATGGAGGCCTAGAGTAGTGTCTGCAACTGAGTGTGTGGACCCCTGCAACTGAGTGCCAAGGAAGTATTGAGTCTATAAACTTATACTGAAGATCAATAAAGAAGATTGTTACAGAAATTCATGTGTTTTATCTCTTTACTTTTGTTATGTATGATTGTGATATATGTTATGATGAATGATGTATTTATAAAATAATGACACATTGATGCGTGACTTTACTTGTTCTGTATTACTATCTGAATGTAATTAATGTTAAATGATTACGTGAATATTATAACAATTTTTGTTAAAGTTATTAAACACTTGGGTAGATTTGAGTAAATATTGATCCAAGGGTAATCTAGGGTGCGCGTAAACAACTAATTGTCCTATTTAGGGTTCATAAAATCCAGTCATAGACCCGCATGGAGGTCTAGAGGCCGTTTAAAGGAAGTTAAAATCATAATCCATAAGGTCTTAAAGATCTATGCAAAGTCTGATCTAGGTCACAGAAGGACATCACACTGATCTCTATGTGCGGAAACATGGTTCCAGCACCCCCCATACTGCTTCGGGTGAGACTTCAGTCTGCACACCACGGATTGATGCCATAAGGGCCAGTAGTGTAGGGATTTCTTTCGCGCAACTAACTCTGAACATGGGTTAGGACCGCCTAAACCAACAACAAGTTAATCATGCAAAGGTAGAAGGAGAAGAGAAGAATGGAGGAAACAGAGAAGGTGTTGCATGAGCTGAAGGAGCAACTCGGGAAGGAACAAGAGTTGCACAAATAGGAGAGGGAATCACAAAATAAATAGGTATAGTAGGGGGTGCAACATGTGCAATCTGATGAAACAACACCCGAAAAGGTAATGGACTATTGGGAACGGGTCCCCTAGGGTTAATTTTGGGGTTAAACCCCCAAGTTTTGGGGAAAAAAGCCCAACTTTTGTATAAAGAAATGTAAAGTCTTTGGGTTTTGTGATCACGGAGCACGAAGATATCAAAAGTCAAAAAGGGTTTCTTCCCTTAGTTTAGATAGGTTGTGTCGGCTTGATGAGATTAGCCCTTGGTCCATGGACCATGGGATTGTATAAAAAGGAGCTCTTAGAGGAGTCTAAGATAGTCATCTCAGCTTAGTTGATAGAGATAGAGCCATTGATGAGTCTATAAAGAGCTAAGAGTGAGAGTCTTAGCGTAGGAAAGAAGCTCTACAACTGAGTGCACAGATTCCTAGGGTAGAAGTCTGCAACTAAGTGTACGAACCCCTGCAGCTATGTGCACAGGGTAGTCAGAGTCTGTATTGAAAATCTAGATCATCAATAAAGAAGAGTATTATGAAATTACTGTGTATTTTCGTTCTGTTAATTGCATGTGATTATGTTATGTTAAGCATTGGGTTTAAGTTTTATTGCTAAATTGATGTGAAAATCTATATGTTTTCCTCTGTTATATGAATGCAAGTCGAGTTGTATGTTTATGCAAAGATAATCTTAATTGCATGATAGAATTGGAAAACACTTAAGATAATTCGGGGAACTATACAGCAAAGTAGTTACAGAGGCACGTAAGTGCCGAGATCACTTGTTAGGGTTACGTGAAGGACAATCTCAAACCTTCGACGGGGTTCTCAAAGACTAATAGAGAAGTACATCGATAAGCCCTAAAGTCTTATTGATCTACGCAAAGGTAGAGCTAAGGTATAAAACTGACATCACAAAATTCTCAAGGTGCGGAAACTTGGTTCCTGCATCCCCCCATACTGCTTCAAGTGAGAATAGTCTGCACTAAGCGGATTGATGCCGAAAGGTCTAGTAGTGTAGGGATTTTCTTGTTAACTAACACTGAACCTGGGTCATGGCCCATCAAACCAACAAATGGATCCATTGTCAGGACCAAGATCTGCATAATGAGATGTGTGGTGTCGCATCATTGGAATCCAACTAAGATGGAGATTGAACACTGGTTGGATAGAAAGATCCACAAATTCGCAATGCAAGAAAATATGAATCCATGATTGACGAAGGAAAAACAGTTGGACATATATCTGTACACATAAATTCATGCAATATTCTTCTTTTCTTTCCCAGTTGAATTATACGAGTGGATCGCGAATTTGGCAAACGGCCAGGGAAGGTGGAGGCTTCACGGTCCAATTCTCTAGGCCCTGTAATTAGTGAGGAAATTAGAAGCCTTTGAAGATAAGATCACACGCGCTATTGATCATTGGCTCAATTGTATCATAGGAGGGTTTGTGACAGAGTTTGCAGTCAATACTTCAGTCAGTTATAGCGAAGTAGAGCACCGCTTCTTTAAGGGGTTGTGAGGTAAGAACTTGAAATCATTAAATTCGCGGATTAAGATGAACTTGTGTGAAAAGTGGGTGATGCAATTACCTTTATGTTTGGAGCTATGTGAATTAGATGGTCTTTCAAGGATGGAGGAAGAAAAGGTCTTGAATATAGCCTGTTGATTGAGCCTCCTCTGAGTGATGACGAAGGAGTAGCACATGCTTCCTCGTCGAGCACTGTTTAGTTGATAAGACAAGGGTTCCCATGAATACATACATCGCCTCCATCCTCATCCCATCCATCCACACCGCCTCCATCCTCACCTCCACCACTTACCCTATCACCCACACTGCCGCCACCTCCACCATTGTTTAACATGGTGAACTCCGTAAAGCTACGTGTGTTCAAGCACGTAGAAATGAAGATTCGAACTAGTTTTGGTTCATCACGAAGGCTATATGGGAAGATCAGGGTATCATGAATGATCAAATGAAGAAAGCAATGTTGGTTAGTTCTTTACAACACCACGCACTAACATGGTACATAAGTACAGTAATGATAACCAGACGTTCACGTTGGCAGATATCCAAACTGCGCTGAATAGGGAATTTAGTAGACCTAAGTCTCAAGCACAATCCATTGTGGGATTCAAGGAGATCATGATGAAGCTTGGGGAGACGCCCTGGGATTTGGATCAAATATTGAAGTGTACGATTTGTGAATCCAACATGAACCTGATTGATGGGCAGCACCGCGAAGGGTTTGTGGCCTCACTCTTACCTCACCTAAGGGTTACGCTATCATAACAAAAGATTGGGACCTAGGTGGAAGCTCTAGAAACCGCGATGAGATTGCACGAGACACTAATGCAGGATCCTAATCTGGGGGTTCAATAGATTCACACACAGTTGCAGAACCTTTGCCTCAACATGCAAAGCCTGAAGAAAGACATAACAACTCAGCTAGAGGTGCGTGAAGAAGTTTGGTTCCTGAAATGCAAAGGTCAGGGGCATGACAAGGATCACTATCCAGTCTTTGTGAATTATGTTATAAGAGGGGGACCAATGCCTCTAAGGCCAAGTACAGGGCCCACGCTATGGCGTGTTATATGCCAAGTAGCTAGGAAACATCGACCGACAATTGCCATTTTCTCTAGAAATTCATACAAAAGCCACAACAGTGCTTCTGCAATTTCTGTCAATCAGCAGGTCATGGTGAGCACAATTTCCATAGTTATGAATTAATGATGGATAGGAAACCTGCATACAGGGTGCAGGCAGAAACGCTGCCTCCGGACCAAGGTTTTGGGTGAGCATGAGGTGAGTGTCAGTGGTGCAGCTGAGGCCGAGGTGGAGGAGGACCTAGTAGAGGTCGAGGGCATCTTATTTGTTACAATTGTGGAGGCCCAGGACACTACTGGAGAGACTTCCCGAATCCAACACAACTGTCATTCTGCTATTGTACTCAATTTGACCATGCCACTGAGGATTGCCCTATATTGTTGGCTAAGATTCACGAAAATAGGGAGCAGCCTCCGCAGCTGACTCAGAACCTACAGATGATGAGGGTTGACCCTCAAGAGGAAGATCCTAAGGTAAACATTATGCTGCAAAGTGGGACGATGACTGGTGAGGATAAGGGGAAGCATCCTATAGAGGGTGAGCGGGTCCACAAAGCACCAGAAAAGGAGACCAGGTTTGATTTGGAATGTGCAAAGGAAAAAAATTTCGAAGCGAAGAAAATTTTTGCTGAGGCCTCTACCTCAGGAAGTCAGGAGAAACTAGTTGAAGAAATGGACCCATCCATGATTACCATGTTCTTGGACACCTGCATGAAACTGCTCTGTGATAGTAAGGCTATGAAGGGACTACAAGAACTGATCAATTGATGTGCTCGCAAGGAAAACACTACTGGCGAACCAAGCGTAGTCATAATGCTTCGTAAAGATTCGTAAACTTGGGAAAAACTGAATACATGAAGTATCTATGTTGAGCTATAATATGATGATGAAGTTGTTGCGTATCATCAGAGGTAAAAAATCTACCTCACAATGATGGGTTAACTGATGTTGATCACTTTTTGGATGCATTTGAAAGGGAAGTGCTTGAGAAGCATCACTTCCAAGCATTAGATTGGGTGTTGCGTGTGACATCTGCAAGATGGTTGGGTACACACAAGGACAATTTTGAGGATTGGCGCGAATATAGATGGATGATGAGGATATGCTTTGACCACCCAAAGGTATGATTAGCAGAGAAGTATGAAGGGAGGAATGATCCACGTGATCATTTGGCCAAATGGACTGAAGTATATGGAGCGAAGCCTTAGCCGGAGTGGTTCCATATTTTTTTTCATACCTTGGATGTTATACCAATGAATTGGTACTTGGAGATAGAACTTTGTCATGGCATCGAAGAATGGGATGTTTAACGCCAAGGATTTTTTATGACATTCATTTTTGAGGATGGATTTGAATCCATTGATGAAGCATTGCAGGAGGTTAAGATAACCATCTTTAGGATACCACGGGATTCTCTAGACTTGGTTCAACCTAATTAGACTACCCAGCTGAGCCACGTGCTAGAGTGTTACAATGTAACAACAGAAGAGGAAGATGAAGACTCGAGAAAGATTAATATCCCAGATATTGAAGGTCACTGCGGAGTTGAAGGACCACAACTAGAGAACCTCGACATAACATAGCCACTCAAAACTAGACAGGTGAACATTCGCACAAGGGTAGAACTGAAGTGTGCAAAGATTGGGGACTATTGGGATGACGTGATAGTAGATAAGGTCATCGAACTGGTCTACGATTGTAGAATTGAGACTTCTGTGATCTGTCATAGTTATAAGAATAGCTTCGGCGTGAATCACATATAAATGACCTTTGTCGACGCGTTTCGAACCAACTAGTGTGGTTCATCGTCAGGACAAGTTGAGGACACAGATCTGGCCTAGAAAGTTAAATAGACTGTGCAGAGACTCCAACGGCTCTATAACGGCTATTTTTGACCCTAGGACCCAACCCAATTTTTATTAATAAATTTAATATTATTATTATTTCTATAATATTAAAAAACAATATTCTATTTCTAGAAATTAGTAAAATTAGGTGTGTGGTCTACGATTATCAGGACTTGTTCCCCACAAAGTTTTCCGATATGAAAGGAATAATAGGAGACTTGGGTGTCATGAATATCACCCTAAAACCGGACGCGAAACTTGTGAAACAAAGATCTTACTTCCTCAATCCGAAGTATAAGGAAAGGGTTTGCGTTGAGTTAGATAAGATGCTTGCGGTGAGTATTATTGAACTGGTGGAATAATTGTTAAATTGGCAACTAGGGCCAAACTCCATGTGGGTCAGCTTATTTATGGCAACTGATATTTTTATTGGATCCCTCTCATCGAGAGGTGTAGGATTGATCCAAAGATCATCCAATTCTGATAAGTATTTATGGAGATATGAATTTATTTTGTTTATGTAATTATTATCAAACTGACTAGCTCTTATGTAGGCTCTAGAAGCCCAATCGTCATGTCTATTCAATCATCCGCCTTTAGTATAAATAACAGAGGATTTGGAGTCATTAGCACACACATTCTTCATGTGATCTCCTCTCTGCGTCTTGGGTTTTTGGTGAAGGAGATACACTAATGAAGAATGCCCTAGCTGCAGACACAGTCAACGTAATACTCTAATTCATGAAGATATATATACGTTGAAATGGCACAACATGGAAATCTATATATATACGCATAGCATTCAAGGGATATATATGCGGCTATATGTATGAACATGGAAAACACAGATACGATGTTTACGAAGAGACATCTACATGCTGTCATGAAAATACCTTACTCACAGTTATGTTGATCATGACATTTATACACAGGTCATAAATACGTTGGGTCATGAATGCGCAGGAAAATGGAGATACCCTATCCGTAGTAAATAGACACCCTATACATAGGGCATGGAAACATATGAGATCCAGTGATCTACGGATTAAGTCAAGGCATGAAGCCACCGTCCAGGCATGAAACTGCAGAAGAAAATGTTGTAGTCAAGGGATTGCTGAAGCGACCATAAAAACGCACGTAGTCATGGCATTAACCTAACGCTGTAATAACGCCGTATTGGAAATGCATACATTGGGCATGAGAGTCATATTCACGCTGTTCAGGAAGACTGATATTCCGTTTTCATAAAAGGAACAACCGCAGTCACATAAGGCTAGCAATGAAGCCACAGTCATATGGATCCGCATTATGCCTACAGTTAAAGCGTAAGGTATGATTAGGGAAAACCAAAATCGGGTATCTGCTCTGTAGCCACAGTCAAAGCGTAACTTGGGTATACGTATTGATGAAACAGCAAGATTCTAGGAAATGTGTTGAGGACACAGTCTAAATATATCTCTTGGCACACTTGTAGATGATGCCCTCGAAAGGTCCTGTAACAACCTCAACGCTATGTACTATAGAGCTATCATAACGGAGATATCATAGGATGCAGTTATATTGATAATGAATGGAATGCAGTGATATACGGGTCATATTCATTATGAACGCAGTCATGTTTGTGATGAATAATATATATAAGTCATATATATTATGGAACGAAGTCATTATGGATTATATACGTTGTTCATAAAGATACAAATACACTGTCCATTATGAATCATACGTAGCCCTAATATAATGAACAGCAATGATATTTTCTATGTATATAAACTTTGGTTGCAAAGAGATAAGGAAATTATCATTATGTGTGATCTGGGCACACATATAACACCGTCATGGGTAGCAGCATTATGTGTGATCTGGGCACATATATAACACCGTCATGAGCAGGAGCATTATGTGTGATCTGGGCACATATATAACACCGTCATGAGCAGCAGCATTATGTGTGATCTGGGCACATATATAACGCGGTCATGGGTAGCAGCATGATGTATGGGTTGTGTGTTATATGAGATCATGAAGAGCGTGATGATGCATGATGCGCATGATGGAACTACACAGTAAGGTGCAGCAAATGGACGAGATGCAGCACGATGATAGGTGAAGGAGTCACCTTCAGAATCAGTTGAAGCAGAATGTCTTCAACTGATCTCATCATTATATGAAATGATCTATGCTAGATCTAGATAAGTCAAAGTATTGACTTCTGTTGTAAATGTACTCTATCTCTCTCTCTCTTTCTCTGCTGAACTTTGAAGATAAAAGAAGATTTGATCAAAGGGTTTCCCCACACATTGTGGGGTTTGTCCCTGGCTCGTGCCACATCTTGTGTCCTCTTGGCTTGGCTTGTCTTCTGCGTTTTATATTTATGTTCTATCTACAGTTTATCATAATGCTGATGTGATTGATAACTGTGAAAATTTAAATAAATTGCTCTAGCATAGAACATACCTAATCTTAACAATAATATGATTGGGTAAGCCCAATAGTGGTTGAAGAAAATAAGAAGAAGGAAGAAATAAGGATATGCATAGATCTCAAGAAGTTGAATGATGTCTGCGTGCATGATCCCTTCCCAGCCCCATTCACCGATGAGGTCCTAGATAATGTTGGTGGTCAAGAAGTGTATTTGTTCACAGATGGGTTCTCTAGGTACCATCAAATCAAGATCGCGTTGGAGGATAGAAGTAAGACGACCTTCGCAACTGAATGGGGATGCTTCCAGTATACAGTGATGCCTTTTGGACTGAAGAACACATCGATGATATTTTCGCACGTAGTCCTCGCGACGTTCAAGGATTTTCTTCATAAATTTTTGGAAGTATACTTTGATGATTGGACAGTGTTCAGACTAGCAAAGTGCCATGTGGCAATTCTATGCTTGATGCTAGATACATGATGGAGATACCAGATTGCACTCAATGTGAAGAAATGTTTGTTTTGTGTCCCTTTTGGGATCTTGCTGGGCCATGTGGTATGTAGACAAGGCTTGATGGTAGACCCAGCTAAGATCATGGTCATAATCAATTTGCAGGCACCAAGGAGTGTGAAATAGTTGCCCACAACACTGCAGCATATGGGAAAAATTATTAGAAAAGGATGTTATGTTTTGTTGGAATGAAGAATACCAGAAGAGCTTCAATGTGCTGAAGGAGAAGATAGTCACAGTGTCGATCCTTATCTTCCCGGATTGGAAGAAGGAATTTCATGTGCATGTGGACACGCCACATATTGTGCTAGGAGTAGTACTGACACAGGTCAATGAACGAGACTTGGATCATCCTATAGCATTTGCAAGTAGGAAGTTGTCCAAAGTGGAGAAAAATAATTCCACAACAAAGCACAAAGGATTAGCTATGGTGTACATGCTCTAGAAGTTTAGGCACTATTTTTTGGGCGGACACTTTAAGATGTGTACAGACAATTCCATGTTGAAATACCTGGTCAACAAGCTTGTGTTTGGGGGGAATATATGTAGGTGGTTGTTTTTGTTCTAGGAGTATGATTTTGAAGTTATTGTGAAACCAAGATGTTTGAATGCTAGACCAAATCATCTATCGCACATCGAAACGGAAGAGGAACCTACTAATTTCGAGGAAGGACTACCTAATGTGCAACTCTTTACAGTGCACATTGTGGACAGACACTTTGAAAATATTATATGCTTCCTAATGACAGGTACAACTCCAAAAGGATATACAAGCCAACAAAAGAAGGAATTGGTGGTGTGCAAAATAGACTTTTCTGTCATTGTAGGATACTTGTACAAAATGGGGTCAAATGAAATATTTCGATGTTATGTGCCAGAGTTTGAATGAAACAACATCTTCACTGAGGCTCGTGATGGAGGCGTGGGAGGTCATTATGCAGGAAAAGCAACAATGTAGAAGATTCTACACGCCGGGTTATGGTGGCCAACCTTGCATAACGATTCAAAAGAATATTGTAGGGCATGTGATGCATGCCAGAGGATGGTCTGACCCTCACATAGGGATGAGTTACTACTAAATCCACAGATATCACTACAACCCTTCAAGAAGTGGGCGATTGACTTTGTAGGACCAATTCAGCCTCCAGAGAAGAAGATGGGTTCATGGTACATCATCACTGCAACTGAATATTTAACTAGATGAGTGAAGGTGCAACCTGTGAGGGACTATACGAGCACAATAACAGCAAAATTTTTCTTTCAGTATGTGCTGACAAGGTTTAGTTGTCCAAAAATTCTAATGAGCGATCACAATATGCACTTTCTTAATGAGACGATCATCACGATGATGGAGGAGTTTCAAGTGTACCATCAGAAGAGCATGCCCTATCATTTGCAAGCTAATGGGATGGTGGAAGCATTTAATAAAATATTGGAGAGTGCACTTACGAAGGCTTGCAATGCTCAAAGAAATGACTGGGATGTTTGTGTACCCGTCGTACTATGGGCTTATAAAACGAATTGCAAGAAGTTGACTGAACAAATGTCACTCAGACTGGTTTACGTCGTGGAATCTGTGATGTCGATGGAGTACGTTGTACCTATTTTGTGCATAGCAGCATTCATAGGAATGGCGGATCATGGAGCCTTGGAGGAGAGGCTCGTGCAGCTAACAAAACTTGAAGAAGATAGTTTTCTAGTTGGATTCCATCAATAGGTTCAAAAGGAGCGTGAAAAGGCATGGCACAATCAACACATCAAACTACACACCTTCAAGGTAAATGATCTGGTTTTGGTATATGACAGCAAGTTTGATAAATTTCCAAGGAAATTTAGGATGCATTGGTTGGGGCCCTATGTCATCCAAGACATTACCAATGATGGAGTAGTTCAGTTGATAAAATTGAATGGAGAACCATTGCTAGGACAGGTGAATGACGGTTGATTGAAAACATACACCAGTGATCCAAATAGATGACTACATGATGGAAGCATAGTATTAGCACTCTAGGCAGCTGAAAGGAGGCGTGGGACTATAAACTACACTACCCAAGTTGGGGATCTATGCGATTGGGGAACTATGCAGAATGAAGGAATGACACAGTGTCAGTAGAAACACGTAGCGATCTATGCTATCCAAGAAGGGACCACGCTGGGCAGCTGGAAAGTGATCGTTATAGTCATTTTTCATGACTTGACAGTGGGAAAATGGCCAAATGGAGTGGGGGGGGCAGCATTTAAGTCAGAATTTAAGGGCAAGATTTGTGAAAATTTGCTGCTAATCCAGCATTTATGAATGGGTTATGGAGGGAACAATTGGATTTGAATTCGAAAATACCTATAAATTACAAGTGGCTACCGAGCGAAAAACACTTGGCATTTTGAGAATTGAGGTATTAAGCTCTTAGGCATATATGAACCCTAATATCTTTGAAGCCCTGATAGCGAGTTCAGTGTTTAAGAAGTTGCCAACAAAGACGCAGTTGTTGTTGTCTAGCATAATATCGGTGCCCACAGAAATTGTGAGTGCATGAGAAGCAATGATAGTTGAAGGAACTGCCTCAGAGGTAGTAATGGCAGCTGAGGGAGTTGCCCTGGAGGTTGAAAGTGTTGAAGTACCGATAGAAGTGCCTAAATCCCCAACGACACCCAGGATGAGGCCTACATCAACCAAGGAGGGTCCAAAATCAAAGAAAGATAAGCAAAAAGTGCAATAGTCAATGCGTGTATCGCCTAGAAAGAACCCACAGACGGGAAAGCCCACCATGGAGGAGAAGGGAAAAGTGATTGAGCTAGAGCCTGAAGTCGATGTTGAAGAACTCCATGTGGGTGCAGACGACATTGATATGGAGGGGGAAGAAGACATTTATGTGGAGGGGTCTGACCCCATTTCTAAACTGCCTAAGTACATTCCTCCACGCAGAGGCAAGACAAAGGTTCTGAAGGATATTGATGAAAATCATGTCACATGGCACACACCCTTACTACCGAACCAAATTGTCTTTGAATATCCACGTTTGGGATGCATCCCCCTTTTGAAAATGGAGGTCTAGTATTTCACTAATGTGGAACATTTTCCCCATTTAGTGACGGACCAACTCATGCACCATGTCTTGTACAAAGACTCTGGTGTGACCATGCTGGAGCCAAGAAAGTGAGTGGAAAGGGTGGATAAGGCGGGTTTGTTAAACATGTTGTGGGTGCCGCATTACAACTGCACACCCATAACCATGGTAGTGATCAAGCAGTTACTGTGCTTGGTGCACAATGGGTGTATGTGGCTAGAACAATCGATACCCATCACTGACATGCTGATCCATAGGATCACTCGACTGTAGCACATGGGAGAAAATTCAGCCATGTTGTCTAGAAGAAAGACAGGTGAGCGTGACCTCACAGAAGCAATGAAAGACAAATTTAGACTCACTAAGAAACCATGTGGCTACACCATCACAAGTATAGTTGACCCTGCGGTCAAAGTAGCAATGAAAATCTTGGCAAGAAAGATTACGTGAAAGTCTTCCACAGACAAAGTGTTACAGATCCATTTGGGCACATCACTCCCATCATCCAAACCTTTGTTTTAGGGCCCATCAAACCCTAATTTCAGTTGCTACATGCCCTAAACAGGTCACCCTTTTGAATGCCTCCTTCCTAGATAGTTTCATGACTTGAAGACATCCTAAAATAACCTCTAGAGGGACCAACGAGGTAGGCCCATGTAAAGGTGCGTTGCAGAGTAGTTGAGTCCATGCCAGGGTGCTCTCTGGAGCACTTAGGACCTCTTTCACTTGCGCTGGATGAGATTGAGTGAAATTCAAATAGGGTTTGGGGAATATTCTTATCTCTTGGGGTGATCTAGAAGTTTCCCTCAGTTATCAACTCCTATGATCTCAAAAACAGATGAGCAATGAGTTAAGATGCATCCTATCCTCTCATCCATCCCTCCATGGAACTAATTCTAAGTATGGAAGGCCATTTAATACCGCCATTTATGACATAACCTCCTTCATCCTCCTATAAATTAAGCACTCATCTAAGTGATCAAGGGTTGGACTATGTTGAATTGTAAGGAGATAATGTTGCTGTGAGAATTGGTTTTGAGATAAGTATTGTTATGCTACAAGTTTGTCATGCTTTTGATGTGATTTGGATGGGATCCAAGCTGGAGGAGTGACTTTGAATCAGACATGATGGCCGTAATTCCTTCTTCTATTAAATAAAGTATTTGAACCTTTTTCCCATATGTTTGTATTGATATCCGATTCTTATATGTGTGAATGTATCTGATTCCATTTACTTGTATTCAATAGGTCTTTCACTTTGATTGGTTCTTTCGCTTTTGTTGATGTTTATAGGTACTTCTCAAGCATGTTAAGTACGGGAAGGAGCGACATTATCGATACAAAGGAGAAAAGAGGAAAGTGGAACTACAAGTAGGTATTTTCATCTTCTTTGTCTTATCTATTTCTTATAGGAAAAGGCTAAAGTTGTTTAAACTATTGTTCTAGATATGGCTACTTATCTAGGGAATTAGTATTTATCCGTAGATACCAAATTCTCCCAAAAAATTTGGTGACTCCACTGGGGATAGATCATCCTTCCTAGTAGCTTATCCACCTCCTAGGACACTCTTGCAGACCCTACTTGTGTTCATTGATTGTATTTCAGCTCTTTTGCATTGAATTTTGGTCAAAACTGTGTCAAATTACCTTTTGAAATGGCTCATTGTCACCAATGCAGGCTTGTGAGGAACACGGTGCATTACAGAGCACCCTTGGCTTACAGACAGTGCTCTGAAGCGCACTGTCTCCCATTCAGGGCTACGCTAACCCTCCTAGGGTCAGTTTCCCACCTTTGGATTGAATTTTTACCAAATTTTCTATGTTTGAATGCTTTTTGATTGATCAATGAATGTCATGTCTCAGAAAACAAGTTTCTATCTCCTTTCCTAGCCCTAATTTGACCTGATTGATTAATGTTTCTTAAATGTTTTCTTTGTCATTATCCATCCATAGTCAAAGTTAGATTATAGTCGATTAATCTTTGTTTGAAAGAAAGTGTTGTAAAAGTCTTCTTTTCCTTCGAAATAGAACTGTCGTAAATTCTTCATTCTTGTTAAAGATTGATTGGTTGTATGTGCATTATTTTCCTTTTTCTTCACATTCAAATTAAGGAAATCAAAAAGAAATACATGCATGTTGCATTGAAAAAGTTTGTGTGTGCTCATAGAATAGTTTAGGGAAATTGCATCAGATTGTGCTCTTTTCTCTTTGATCGAAAGCAATCTGATTGCTCTATCCCTAGTAGCTAGGATTTCCATTGTTAAATTGAATGGAAAGAATGCTTATCATAGTAGTTGCATTCCTAGGAATTTAAGAATACATCACCTGGTGAACTTGAAAGGCAAATTTCTAAGCAAGATCAAATTAAAATTAACATCAATTTACCTAATGGAGCATTGTCATTAACAAAAAACATTTAGTGGCTCAAGGCTAGAGACGTGTTCCGGCATCGTAAAAAGAAGAAGTTGTCGCTAACTTGTCTGCAATACATCTCGAGTGTGATACCTCATTCCACGTATGTGAGTATATCGTAGCACGTCCACGTACCTTCGAGTATATAAGGCAGTGTTACAGTACATAAAGTATATGGGAATACTCTCACTGTGTAGTTTTGCATTAGACAACGCTTATACAGATTGGGCCTCCACATACTTTCGAGTATATATGGGAGGACAACACTAGGTTGCTATCCATCCTTAGGTAACTGAGTCAGCCACCTTGTACACTGTGATACACTAAAAAAAACATTTGGGGAGATTGCCTACCCATACTTCTTGGTTCGCTAAGAGGTATTCTGCAGTTCACAGTTGTTAGGTAAACCTTTTACCTACCTTACTCCTTTTTGTTTATTTCTTTTTTATAATAAAATTAATCACCAATCATGGGGGAACATCAACACTTTCCCCATTGTTCGTGGAGAACAGTGAGTAAACCACCTTTTCCACCTGAAGCTACACCTACTCGGTCAAAGTGATCTCACTTAACTAATTCAAGTACATCAAGAACTCCTCGTTCTTCATCTGAATTACCAGAATCATCCATTTCGGTAAGTTCTGAGACTCCAATTACTCCAACTATTTCTAGTGCACCCGTTACTGAAGAAGAAGTTTCACAATTAGCTGAGGATACTATAACTGATACTAGTGAAACAGTAACCAAAGTTGTTCAACAACAAGTTGATCCACAACTTGAAGTTATTCAACAAGAAATTACTTCTGAACTTCAATCAATTCAACCAAAAGTTTATCCAAAACCTATCACAGTTCAACTAGAAGTTACTTTTGAACCTGAAGTTGTTCAGGAACCTCTCCCTGAAATTGTTGTTCTTTTACCAGAACATCTGGACTTTGAATTTGAACATTCAAGAGTTGTTACTTTACCGGAAGACGATCAACCGGTTAACCCTCAGACATCAATAATTACTGAAACTCTCACTTTATCAACACCAGAAGTTTGTTACAGACTAAATGGTGAAGTTCTTCCACCTAGTTTAATTGTTGCTGAGGAATAATTACAAGAAGATACTACACCTGGAACCCCATTCCATTTTGGAACCATGATTTATCTTTATCCTTATACTCCTCATTTTATTGCTCCTTTTGATCTTGCTTCTTTTCAAGTACCCGTTGATTCTTTAGGGCATCTTTTGGGTCATTTCACTATGGTTGAACAATCATCAACATCCTAGACTGCATCGCCTAATTTAGTTGCGGCAGAATCTTTTGTCGCAACCTCTTCGATGCTTTCTACTACTCTTGAGTCACACCTATATGATGAATCATCCGTCCCAGTTGGTTACCAATATTTATCTAGAACCCACTCAGGGGTTACTTCTACACCATGGTCATCACCCATGTCCTCAACCAGAATTTTACCTGGTTCTTCATTAACTAGAACTCAACAGTTTGATCCTACATATCAATATCAAACTGGGAAATCTAGTCAACAATGACCTATGTATCCATTACATACTGGATTGCTGCCATATGGAGATTAATATGCTTATTCAGCTTATCCTCCATATCCTAGAGGACCATCATATGGTAGTATCCTGCAATATTGAGGTCAACCTGGAATGCGATTCTGTCAATTGCAACCAACAATGCCAGTTCAACCAAGGATTGTGTATCCAACACAAGTAGTGCAAACTGTGTCAGCTATTCCTACTACACCTGTTTTTACCACTATACCACATTCACAAATTCAAACAGTTGTATCTCAACCTGTACAAATTGGTCCTTCTACCTCGCAACTACAAGTTTCAAGTCAAGAGGTCCAACTTTCTCAAGTTGTTATACAACAACCACTTGTGTCTGGGATCCAAGAACCTCAGGTTAGTATACCTTTACTCATAGTGACTCAGGCTTACACTAGTATAGTTTATTCACAACCTGGTCAACCTTTCAATGCTGAGCAACAACAACCATTCAATAAACAACAGTTGTACCAACAACAACAACAATAGTTGATTCAACAACTGTGGCAGCCTCAATTCTAGCAATTCCAACCCCAATTTGGACCTGCCCAACAAGCTCAACCCAGGTTTGGACAATATCAAGCTTACCAAGCTCCTGGTTAACAAGGCTTTGTTGGTTATGGACAACCACAAATTCAACCTGGTTATCAACAACCACCTTATGCCAAATTTGTTCAACAACCACCTTATCAAGGTTATCAAATGTAGATGCCCTATGTTGGTATGCAAAGACCTATTGCTCAAGAAATTCCATTATATCCTAGGTATGCTCAACCTAACTTGAATCGACAGTTGTCATTTGTAGCAACTCTTGAATTACCAGATTTAAACCTGCTCACTAATGATCCAATGTTAGATACACCTTGGTGGCCAGTAATTCCGCATAAGTTACCTTCTGACATTATGAAATTCAATGGAAATCTCGAATAAGACCCATCAAATCATTTCATGACTTTTCATTTGTGGTGTTCATCAAACTCCTTAAATGATGACTCAGTTAGGTTCTGTCTTTTCCAAAGAATGCTTACTGGTCTGGCTGCGAAGTTGTACATTGAGTTACCACGAGCTTCTTTCGACAACTTTACAACTTTAGCCACCACATTTCTGACCCACTTCCACTTACCTATCAGATATGAGACTGGAACAGAACTCCTAACCAACTTTAAATAGATTACTGCTACTCATATATCACATCATATTGATTAGTGGTGGTGTCGTCGTCAAATGGTTAAGACTTATGTTCTTGATCAACTTTTGGCTGAGTGGGTCATAAAATCCTTGTTTCCATCTATCAATGAGGATGTGGCAAAAGGTGGAGTTGTCACAAAAGAGCAAGTAATTGATCATGCCCAATATTTGGATTTGATTTACACATAATCTGGCATGCTCTATGACAAGATTCTGAATGCACCCTGACTAGATTTCACTATTCCTCCTTCTCCAAAATCGAGTAAGGAATCTCATGCTAGCGATAGTGTGATTTGTTCTTTGAGCATGCAAACGGAAGGTATACCATCTGGTCAAACTCTTGCCATTTCCAATCAAACTACCAATCCATCAGAAAACACTCTTGCTTCCAAAGTCAATGTCATGTCATCTAACAAAGGAAAGAATCCAAAGCAATCAGGAGGCAAGAAGAAGGGGAAAAACAACAAGAAGAAAGATAATCCCCCTCAAAAGAAATCATCTGATTCCTCTGATTGATGTGTTTGGCCCTTTTTCTGTGAAGCTTCACAATAAATGCTCTCAGCTTCTCGACAAATCCCTCTCTAGATAGATTATCCCAACAGCTAGCGGCCAGCGCATCTTCATAATTTTCCCTGTCGTCTTTGAAGGCCTCACATTATAAAATAAAATGGTTTTCTGTTACCACTTTTCCTGAAGAACAAAAAATGCATATCTTTCCTCCCATAATTCGTTTCGCCTTTTCCAGCTCAAAAATGCATACTCTTTCCTCCCAGACTTCTTTTCACCTTTTCCGGCGCAAAAATGCATACATTTTTCTCCCACACTTCTTTTGGCTTTTTCCAGAACTCTGTTACATAATCAATTCATGAGAATTAGTTCTTAACTGACCAATACAAATTTTGGCTCTCCAAAAAAATTAACCTCTATATATTTTTAATCAATATTACATAACTTAAAAAAAAACATTGAGTAATCACAATGTCAGTAAATCTTGTACTTCCTGTGCATAATTCCTTCCCTCTGCACCCTAGGAATAGGGTAGATAATGGTAATTGACGGTGGACAGTCAGATGTGAAATTTATCCACCTTGCAAATGAAATTAGTATTGAATACTATATAAGCATGGATATATACACAATAGGATTATTAACAAGTATTGAATGTTATGGGTGGATGGACATACACAATAAAATTATTGCTATTAATAATCTTCTAACAACAGGTACCCGCCCTCATATGGCATTAAATACTGCTGACGATGGATATACAACATAGGAATATTAGTAAGTATTGAATGTGACATGAGGTTGGATATATATCGTAGGATTATTACTGTTAATAATTCTCTAACAATAGGTCTCCACCCTCACGTGGCATTCAACATTGTTGCACTGCAATATGCTTAATGTTAATGCACCTCCCATCAGCCTCATGACTTCAAATTTATGTGGCTTGTCCATTCAAATTTATCTTGTTTGTTAAATGGAAAATTTGACGAATTTATTTTTATTTTTATTTTGTTTATCCATTTAAATTTATCTTATTTGTGAAATGAAAATTTGATAAATTCCATTTGTTTATAATACTTGTTTTTTTTTTAATTTTATATAAACTTGTGAGTGTGAAGCAGGGTTATAGCTAGTTATACTTAGAAGAAGAATTCACGAAATATAATAGCTCACTCCTTTTTTTATTTATGAAATGAATACCAATGGTCTTTAGGGAAGGAATTGTGATAAGAAATGAGTGAGTTTCCAACCAATCGACAAAAAAATAAGTGGTGCAATTAAGCACATTGTCTAAATTATCTCTGTGGTGCAATTAGAATTTAAATTACTCATGAGCAAGTCAAATTTATTGTTTCAATTTTTGTTTTACCTGTAATTTTTTTCGAATACTTTGTGAAACGTCAAATTCCAGGCCTGGGCAAGGAAACCTCGTTATCCTTGTCTAATTTGTAATGACGAGCATTTTACAAGAGATTGTCCACACCACTCAGAAGTCTCTAAGCTTCTAAAGACTTCTAACACAACTGTAGTGTTTACGGATCCATTTCCAAACCCGAAGAGACATTTGGTTGCGAAAAACCATGTTTCCACATCCCAGGTACTTATGTTATCCATCACAAAGCCTCAAAATGAATTTTTGGTGTCGACATGAAATAAAGATTATGGAAATCCACAATCGTCGTTGAATAATCAGGCTACTGATCAACCTAATCCTTCGACTTCGACTTCATCAGAAAATATTCGACCACCTATTGCGCTAAAATTCACAATAAAACCACCAAAGGGAATTGTGCATAAATCAACATTTAACCCTCGAGCTCGAGCAACTCAGAACTATAACATAGTAGAAGATCTTGCTCAATCACCTTCTGTTATGTCGATGCCTGAGGTATTACAAAATTGTCCCTCCCATAAACAAGCTTTACTATCAGCAATTGGTGGAATAGACCCTACGGATTCTAATTTGTGGTTTTTAACCATGCAGGATGTACACCATAGTTACTGGAACAATTATCTTTCCTAATTCAAGTAAAGGCTCTCAATAAAAATGTTCATCAAACTATTATTGATGAAGGGACATCCACTTGCATTATGTCAATGAGCTGCTGGAAAACACTTGGTTCACCATCATTGTCATGATCACCAACAATGTTAAAAACTTTCAATAGATGAACAAATACGCCTTGTGGGATTTTGAGTAACCTACAAATTGAACTAGGGGGCTTACTGTTGAAGTTGAGGTAGTTGATGGACCACTCAACTACAACATTTTACTTGTAAGCCATGGGTATATGATATGGCTGCTATGGTTTCCACGTACTTTCATACGATTACATTTCCTCATAAAGGTGGAATCACAGTTATCGATCAACTTGCCTTCTTTGCATCTAGTTCTCAGGCTACGGGAAGCATTGCATTGGTACACAGACCCTCACTGTCACTTCAAAGTGTTGGTGTAGGTGTCTTTAAAGATCCTTCTCTAATGGGTACTTTTATGCTATTGTCACCATCTGATTTGGCAAAAGTGGCAAGAGTAGAGACTTGCAACATGATTTCCTCCACCTCATCTGATTTAAGGAGGATTACCAAAGATTCTAAAGTTGATAGTAATACTCAATTTATGCTGCTAAGCCCCATTGAGGTTGCATAGCAATCAATTTTTCTGGCTTGTGCAGCAAGCCCAAATCCACTTTCACCAACTGTGTGGGTTGACCGTTCATTAGAATATAGTACTTCTTCAGATCCCTTTTCATGTATATTTTCTACGGATGAAGGAATCGTCCCATCAATGATGATAAGAGAAGAACCTTGGGAAGATTATCATCATTTTTCCCATCTTCTAGATGACATCAAAGATTATTCAAATGAACTTAACCACCCTTCAGTTGTTGATTTCCTTTCGAATTATGTTTTCATAAACACAGTAGATTCCGAGCGAAACCTGTCAAATATTGAAGAAATGGTTTCTATTAATATTTCGACCAAACCTAATGTCGTAGAAAACATTTATGTTGGCAAACCTTGTTCTCCATCGGGACTTGATAATTACCATACTCTCTTTCATGAATTTTGAGATATACGAGGAGATGCCTGACATTGACTCCAGTATTGTTGAACATGAAGTCAAAATGTATCCTGATGTCCAACCAGTACAACAGCGGCTTCGACCTGTTCATCCAAAGAAAGTCACTGCCATTAAAGCAAAAGTTGAAAATCTTTTGTGTGTTGGCTTTATTTAACATGTACCTCTTACTAACTGGGTTTCCAACATTGTTCCTGTCATGAAGAAACAAGGGACAATTCGAGTGTGTGTCGATTATAGGGATGTAAATCAAGCATGTCCAAAGGACAATTATCCTACTCCTTTTATCAACCAGATTATTGATGGATGTGCCGAATGTGAAATATTCTCATTTATGGATGGTTTTTCTGGTTACAATCAAATCAATATCCGCCCACAGGACCAATCTAAAAAAACTTTTATTTTTCCATGGGGCACATTCGCATATAGGAAACTCCCTTTCGGTTTGAAGAATGCAAGGGCCACATTTCAGAGGGCAATGAACTATGCCTTCCATGACATCAAACACATTTTTCAACCTTACCTTGACAATTTACCTACTCATTCACGAAAGCTGACTGATCACCCGTAACATCTAAGAGGTATATTTTTACGGTGACGACGCTACAAGATATGAATCAATCCACACAAATGTGTGTTTTGTGTTGGTTCTAGTCGATTGCTTGGATTTGTAGTGTCTAGAGATGGAATTCAACTCGGTCCATTAAAGGTTCAAGCAATTCTTGACTTGCCTCCACCTTCAAATCTTTTACAGATATAGAGACTCCAAGGGAAGGCTAACTTTCTGAGGAGGTTCGTTCCCAATTACGCTAAAATGGCTAAAGGTTTTACACATCCTTTGAAAAAGGGGATATCCTTCCATTGGGATCAGGTTGCGCAGGCTTCCTTTGATGCTATTAAAGATACCTTGATTAGAGCGTCATTAATATATTCTACGAATTATCAAAATTACTATTACATGTATCTCGTCACTGCAGATACAACCATTGGCATGGTTTTAGTCCAAGAGGAAAATGGGATTGAACATCTGATATATTATTTCAGCCACAATCTCAATGATACAAAAGGTAAGTACTCTTATGTCGAGAAATTAGCTTTGGCAGTTGTGCAAGATGTTCAGAGATTTCGCCACTACATCCTACTATGGAAGACCACTATAATTTTGGCTTGCAACCCTATGGCATATATTTTGTCACGTCAATTGTTGGGGGGAAAATACTCAAAATGGATAGTCATTTTGTATGAATTTGATTTGGAATTCATCAAGTCCAAATCAAATAAATCTTTACTTTTCACCGAGTTACTTTGTGACCTTCCCTCAACCTCCATTGATTGAACATATGAACCATCGATCTTGGATGAGCCTTTGTTCCTAATATCATCATCTTACCCAACATATGGAGATATAATGATCTATCTCCATACCCAAACTTTATGGCCTGATACCTCTCACTCGCAACAATGATGTATCTGATACCAAGCCAAAGATTATTTGATCATTAGCAACACTCTTTACCGTCGTGGTCTCAATACAATTTTACGGAGGTGCCTCACACATGAGGAAGCTAAGAAAGCATTGAATGATTGCCATTTAGGTGCTTGTGGTGGACACTTATCTGGATATGCCATTGCATAAAGAATTCTCCGTGTCGGTTACTTCTGGCCTAGTATATTCAAAGATTGTATTATTGTCGTCAGAAGCTATCATGCATGCCAGATCTATGACAACAAAACTAGATTACCACCTGCACCATTGCATCCAGTCATTTCTATTGGACCATTTTTCAAATGGGGCATTGACTTCATGACATGTAACCCCACCTCGGCTGGGGGGCATGGGTATATTATAGTTGTTGTAGACTATTTTACCAAATGGTCTGAGGTGATGCCAACATTAAACAACGGTGGAGAAACGACTGCTCTTTTCTTTTTCAGCCATGTGGTTTCCCAGTTTGGTGTACCACAAGCCATAATTACAGATCATGGGTCACATTTTCGCAATCACATGATGGCTGAGTTGACTGCTAAGTTAGGACTGTCACATGAGAGTTCTACCCCTTATTACCCGCAAGCGAATGGACAGGTTGAGGCCATCAACAATGTCCTGAAGTGAATGTTGCAAAGAATGATAGGGGTTCATTAACAAAACTGGCATTTAATCAAGTACTCTTCCTTGTGCGCATATCAAACCTCACAAGAAATGCAACTAGACCCTTTTAGTTGGTGTATGGTTTGGAAGAAATCTTACTGCTACAATGTGAAATTTCATCTCTCAAACTCGTGATTAACCTGTTACCCGACACTTCTAAAGAAGAAGCATGTTTCTTGGAACTAATCCATCTAGATGAGACCCGGTGTGATGTCGCATTGTCTAACGAAGCGCATAAGAAATGAATCAAGGCGCAATATGATAGAAATGTCAAGCCTCGTATCTTCTCAGAAGGAGACCTGGTCTTTCTTTACAATCAAGTAGCTGATAAACTTGGAACAGGGAAATTTGAACCGATGTAGATGGGTCCTTATATTGTCAAGCGTGTTTTGGAAAAAGGTGCCTACGCGTTAGTAGATTATGATGAGATTCCATTGTCACAACCCCGAAATGCATTGTACCTCAAACATTACTATGCTTAATTGAGTGTAGTAAAACTCACTATATATATGCTTTCATTGCATGTGTTAGTGTGTGTCTTTTAGAGTTTTTTATCTGGTTAGTAATCTGATTTGCATTTGTTGCAGATGTCGGAATCTTTGGAACCATTTGTTGGTTACGCCGATGGTGCTAGTCATAGTACGCAGAACCTATCTTCTGAAGCATGGGCTATTTTCACTCCAAGTGGCGAGTTAGTGAGTTTTCAAGGGATTTATATCGGTCGATCAATGAACAACATCACTAAGTATAACGTGTTGATCAAACTTATCTTTGATGCCATTTCACTTGGCACTTGCCGAATCATCGTTAGGCTAGACCCATAACTCATTGTACTACAACTTACAAGTGTGTATACGGTTCGAAACCCAACAATTCGTTGTATGTTCCTTAGAGTTCATATTTTCAAAAGGAATTTTGAATACATTCAATATAAACATATTTCCAGAAACTTTAACACATTAACGGATTCTCTAGTGAATTATGTGTTAAATAGACATTTGTGACACATGTAAAAGTAACATTTTCAATTCAAATCATTAGTTGAATAGGATTGCACACAACCATAGAAAACTCTAAAAGTAAAATAGATAGGTGTTTTAAAAGTTTTTACAAAATTTGTGTCCAAGACACATTTGGTCATTTGACCCAAAAACTCAAAATGCATGCAAAAATATCCTAAGTAGACCTAGTGATGTTCATGATAACCGGTCACAGCCTATATTATCATTCGCAAAAGCCTCATCCAGCGGCTAGGAACACCAATAGTGTGGCGCTACATCCTCATAGGTAACTCCTCGATCTGGACATCTAGAATACCAAGGTTTAATCCCTCTATGTGATCTTGCAAATCTACCAAGGTCTCGGCCAAATATAAGTCCTACAGAACTGCTCTCCCAATGTTTCTCTGTGCTGGCTCACTTGCTCCCTATTGGGGTCCCATAGGTCGAATAGTACCCACATCTGAATGCATGAGAATGATTTTAGTTTAGTCTTAGAAACATTAAAAACAAAAAAACATGTGGAAACTTGAAAAATCAAAAAACAATTTGGTCAAACAATTTACATATAGAACCCCATTGTGCTCCAACTGGTAGAATCAAGTCTAGATCTCCACGGAAGTCCATCCCTGAGTATGGATGCTCCTCGATGACAAGGTTTCTTCATTCGAGCCAACTGAAGAATGCAGTGGAAAAAATGATTGTTGACTGACCCGCATGTGGAGCCATCAATTCAACCCACCTCTTCATACGTGGACATCTAGGACCAGCTACACCCAATGATACATGTTGTGGATGCATCAATGAGATTCTCTCTAATGTAAAAGTGATTAAGATCAAACCATAGCAGAAATTATTGGTCTTACCACTTTTTACCTTGGTCAGCTATTCTTTCAGTGAAGAACTCACGACCTCACACCAGTTGAATACTTTTGGCTCTAGATACTCAAGTGCATACTACATATATGATATGTTTGCCAGATGAAGCGTCACACTGCCAGCCAAATTTTTGATTGTGAAGTGGATCATTCTCAAAGGAAAATCACCTACATCCCTTATGTTTATTTTCCCGTCCTTGCTAATGTACCTGGCCGACAAAACTATCGAATGTAATCTCTCACCAATTCACCTCCACAGGCAAATCCAAAAAGTGAGATGGGGGCACCTCGCCTCGACAGTCTGGTAAGAAGGTAAATATCATCATTGGTAATAGTGACCATATTGTCCCTTATGTGAAAATTCTAATCTGTCGAATCCCATGCATGAACAAGGAACTACAATAGTTCTATTTGTTGCCTCATTCTGGGCAACTTGAAGTATTTGAGTAACCCACAGTTTTTGAGGGTCTCAACTGTATCTGGATTGTTTAGGGCAACCATGTCTTGTTCTTCATGCTCACTTTCTCACCATGTAATCGACATTTTGATCCGATGAAAGCCTGAAATCCAATCATAATCTTAGTTAGGATCCTTTCCATGCAAAAAACAGGACAAATTTTGAGGCAACCAGCTAAAACAAATTGGGGAAACTCACCCAGCGCAACCCAGGCCCAGTGACAGTGTGCTACAGAGTAGGAAGCCTTCTATCAGGGTTCTCTTCAATGTAGTTTTCGATGTGAAATCTTGTGTTGATCCCACGACGAGAAGATCAAACCCCAGAGGCCCTAAAAAACCTTAAAACTTGCATGAAATAGTAAGAGAATGACCTGAAAATAAAGAGGAGGGGTAGATCTCCTACCTGGTCCAGATGACATGAGAAATGGTCCACAGAATCTCTTACAATCAGTTGATGAAGTTCGGGGTAAAAAACTAACCCAGAGCACAAAACTAAATGGTAAGTCTCAAATGGTAAAAATGTCATGGTAAAAACTTGTTTTGTGTTTATTTCATGTTCATTAATCAAGTAAGCATTAGTATTTTCCTATTTCTACCTATGAAACAGGTATTTTTAATCCATTTGGTGATGTTTTGAGTAGGTTTTATAGCTAACTTACAAAATTTGATGTGTTCAATTGTAAATTGTACCTTTGACCATAGAGCATACTTTTATCTCTGTTTCGAGCTCTGTTAAATAATGAAAAAGGAACCCCCTTGGAGTCCTATTTAAGTTCTTTTTAGACTCTCCAAACATGAAAATATTGTCAAGCGCTTGTCCATTTCAGCTCGTTAACGGATTTTAAATGACATCTAATCAGTATAAGTTTAACCCTTTTTCAGGCTAAGATAGATTAACTAAGAAAAAGGAATACATTGTGTTAGCCTCCTGCTGCAGCAGGTTACTCATATTTCATGATTGACATTTTTACAGGCCAAATATGTCATACTTTGCATGCTACAATGCTCCATATTTGCTAAACAGTCACCAAGGAGAGAATGCTATTCAAAGTTCATCTAACTGCTTTCCAATTTTGAAGAGTCATTCCAGTTTTGTAGAATTTTCAGCTAAAGGGAGGTCCAAACAGCTTAATCTTGGTCTCCCTAGGTTTCAATTTCCTGTTTTAGAATATAGAGAACGAAAATCTATCCAAACAGCTTAATCTTGGCAGATTCTTAGATAGGTAGAGAATCAAAGGAGCACAACTGCTTAATCTGGGCCCCTGGAAGAAATAAGGGTAGTTGTAGATAGGAAGGCATAAAAAGAAAAATTGAAATGCTGGGTCTGCAAGTCTAAGCGCACACAAACCAAAAGAAGAAAAAATGTTAGGTAAGTAGGCTGGGTAAGTAGTTTTGAGGTTGCAGAATCTTGATGTCCGTTCATTGCCATGTTTTAAAGTATCATCTCTACTCAGGTCACAGTGATCAGGCATTTTTCATATGGAGGAGTTCAAATCAGACATAACTAACTTCCCTTTCTTCCTCTTCCCCAAATCATTAACTAATTTCCCCAAAAAGAGGTCAAGATCTGCTTGATGTCTATGAGTTTCATCATTCTCCATATCATTAGCCTTGGTGAAGATCTGCTTCACTCAAGAAGGACCTATACTTTCTCTACACAACTCTATCTCCCCTTTGAAGCCTAAGATCTCTGAAACTTAGCGCTTTCTTGTCATCTCCATATTAACTGTTGACATTATTATTTAACTCCCTATATTTTCCCCATCCCCCTACTAAAACTATGTAGATAATCCCCTTATGTAAATATCCCCTCCCCCGGTTGAAAATAACCATAAATACCCCGAGGAATTGCTCAGTTTATCTGAAACTTGGCAGGAACCCTAATGCTCCCCCTTCAAACCATCTTCTAATGCAATGGACTCCTTCCAAAGCATAAAATTCCTTTCTAAAGTTATGGACCCCTTCCGAGGCATCAAATACTCTTCAAAAGCATATACTCACTCCTTCCGATCACAATAAACCCTTACCGATTGCCTTAACATTTTTCCGATCCTACTAAACCCTCTCCAATGCCATTATCGCAATCAGAGGTCGCAATGACATCATGCGATCAGCATATCGCAATATTTTATACCACATTGGTGTGCCCCTTTCCCTTTTGCCCGATGCGATATCACGATATCGGCGATCGGCAGTCGCAAGCATCGCATTTCTAGAATATATACCTTCCCATTCTCCGTCGATGCGATATTGCGATCACATCAGAAGAAGTATATCGCATCGCAGTAACATATGAGTCACCCCTGCCACCTCACCCTGCTGACGTCATCTGCCGTACAGCTGACGTCATGCTGACGTCAGCAGCCAGAAAAAGGGAAAAACGCGCAAGCGCGAAAGTCGAGCTTCAGAGCTCCGGAATAAGAAACAGAGGTAGTTTTCGATGCGCGGTTAGTGCGAAGCGCTAATCGCGCATCGCTACAGGAAATGAGTGATATTGGGGAATCTTCAGGGAATCTTTGATTTCTTGGCCCTTTTTGCACCGAAAAAGCCTAAAATTGCCCGATTTCGCCAGATGAAACGAATTTGAAGCCAGAGAGAGACCAGGAAAAGAGATTAAAGAGTATCAGATTAAATATGCAGACAGAAAGCACGTCAAAGAGTATCAGGAAGTGGCGAAGACCATCAATGTAGCGGCGAAGAGTATCAGCAAAGATCTTAGCAGCAGCCCAAAGCAGGTGAAAATTAAACACCTTCCATCAAAGTCAAAGAAAAGGGCGAAGCCACTCAAGGCTCTCAAATCACGGTTATTGCACATTTAACTTACACAAGATCAGAATTGTACATCCCAAAGCATAGTTATTCCAGAAGTACTACAACAAGCCACCAAGGGCCACATTACACTCTTTCTGATCCAGCTACCTCTGACTCAGTTCAGTAGATATTTACCTGCATTTAATTTTGGCACAATTTTAGGTTTAAAAAGCTCTTTTTGCAGACCTGTTTTTAGGTCGATTGTAATAAATGTTTTTGAGATATTTGCACTATAAAGACAGCCCTCAAGACTGTATTAAGGGTTGGTTGGTTGGTTGACAAGCTATTTTTAGCTGATTTTGCTCCATGAGAGACTCGCACTGTAATACCTGATAGTTTCTGTAATCAAAGACTACTTATGAGTTTTGGAGAATGGATCGTTCACTGTGTTTAATGGTTGAAGAGTGATTATGGAATTCTCGTGCTGTTGCATAACTCAATAAGTGCTTCTTACCTCTGTTTTCCATTCATAAGTTACCATCTAAACAGCAGAAAAGAAGATTAGCTTAGAATTTGTTTAATTACACTCTATGCTCAATTTATGTTGTTTCTTTATGTTTTCTTCTGTTTAGGCATAAATATGAATACCACATGGCTCATGTTTACCCTAACCTTATCACGCAGGACAGTTATCCTGGGATTCTTCATTGCCCCTAGATAGAGATCATCCTTCCCTCTGTTAAGCTGAGTGAGAGATTCTTAAGTGCCTCTCATTCCTTACATGTCATTCATCTTTTTAGTTTGAAAGTTGTGTTATGTGTAGCTATCTCGCTCCATATTCCTCTTGTGACCAAGAAAATGCACTGGAAATCCTGACCCATGACTCCATGCCCAATGGTTTGAAACTATCACTTCATGAATTGCCTCTCTGCTTGAAAGCATCTACCTTCCATCCAAATAAAACAACAAAACCCCTGTACCCAACAACTAGCCTAAAATTACCATCAACTTAGCTAAATCATAAAGAGAGAGCCCTCTCTGATTGCAGGTGGGCTAGAACCTGCAGTCCAAAGATTGGTTTGTGGTTACCTTGACCGTATCCCTACTGGAGCTTAGGGACAACCTGAGTGTTAACATAATGGCGACTCCACTAGGGAGCTCCTCAGATAAACTCACTAAACCAGTTTGCAGCTCCGCAGAGGAAGAAACCGACCTTTGAAAGTCTCAGTCGACCTGTGTTTTTAAGAAAATTTCCCAAAAAATAGATTAGAAGCTGGCTCCTAAAAAGAAAACGTGCCATACAAGATCAAATCCTGATCCCATTCGCCCCGCTATTTTTGAAAATCCGAATTTAATCCCTAAGATCATTAGAAAACAAAAGCAAAAAGAAGACCCAACTGCTGCGAGTCCTGAAATAGTTCAGCCAAGCAGTGTTCCAACTCCTGTCAAAGTTTTATTTCGGTCAACCCCTAGTTCCCCTGGTTCATCACCCCCTTCTCCAAGCAGCTCTTCTACGCCTCCATCCTATACTCCTACGGCCACTACGACTCCTTCTACCCCAGTTGTTCCTATTATCCCAGTTGCCCCACTTTTTCCACTTATCCACATTACCATGGCTAATAGATATGCGCCCTTACAGCTGCCTGCTAATCCCGGGGCTATGCCTCAGGACTACCAAACAAAAATTACATATTTTGATGGCACAAACTCCTGCACCACCCTACAGCATACAAAGAAAATGCAGGATTACTTTGAGAGTTATGAAATTGATGATGACAGTGTGAGAATGAAGATTTTTGTCCAAAGTTTGACCGGTGATGTCAGAACTTGGTTTAGGGCGCTTACACCCAATTCCATATTAAACCCTGAAGCCTTATACCAGACATTTATTAACAGATGGGAGAAA
>APFE031154447.1:0-12628 GCA_000404065.3 Pinus taeda
CACAAAGTCACTAAGTAATGAAAGAATGGTCCAAGTGAAGACAAAGAAAGAGTGGATATACTTTTGTTACTAGTACTCAGTAGAATAATCCAGTTTCTATTAATATATTATAGAAAACAACAAAGAGGACTCACAAGCGAATAAGCCTATTTATTGAAAACCACCAAATATTGAGTAGATAACAGATTCAAACATCCAATAAAATCCAAACACAAATATAGTTATTGAAGATACTTCTAACATGCAAATAGGTAATTTAGTTATATCAAATGATAAAACTGAGTGGATCTTAGATTCTTCTAGGGATCAAGTTACCCAAACACATGAGGAAATTAAAACTCAAGAAGATTTAACTCATAGTACTTCTGGTATGATAACTCAGTTAACTGAAATAATTTGATCTTCAACTATAGTTACTCCATTAGCTAGCAGAAGTGGTAGCATAATCTCGTCATTTCTCGCAATAGATAAATTGGATCTTGTAGCAAAAGTTATCATACCTTTGGGATATTATCTCTTTAACATGGAAAAGAAGAAAATTATCAAAATAAAATCAAAGAAATAAAATTAGAATCATTAGCTAAAGATTCATTAAAACAATATTTGTTTTTTCAACTTATTTGGAAAGAAAAAATTATAGTTTTCTCAAGAGACAACATCAGTTCTTGGAGCTCATGTAAGTGCAAATTCATGGTTTTTAAATGAATTAGAAAAACAAAGGACTTAGCTCACTAAATTGGAAGCAAAGTTATGTAACCAAAAGATAATCTTAGAAGAAGAATTGTAGAGGAAAGTCTTAAAGCTAAATGAGGAATTCAACTTATTAACAAATTAGAATTGGAATAAAAGCACAAGGATGAAATTGCAAGGCTAAGCTAGTAGTTTGATGATCAACTATATGAAAAGGTTGATAGTTTGCAACAAATGCATTTGAAATAATTAGAAGTAAAGAATAAGGAAAATGAGATGAATGAATAAAATATTTCCATTTGTTTCAGCAATAGGTTAACTCCTTACAATCACAGTTGGAACAGGAAAGAGTTGGTGGAGAAGATATATATTTCTTCAAGCAATAAGCCATCATGATTAATCATCAACTCAAGCAAAATCAATTAAAATTATTTAAATAGGTAAACAAAATCTACCAATTTTTCCATGCCTTTGTTAGTTGTATTGATAGAGTGGAAATTTAGATAGATGAAAAATGTCTTCTCACGATACATTTGATAAAATAATTATTTGGGATAAAAGAAAGAACCTAGAAAATTGTAACAACCCTGGTGAACATTTCATGCAATAAAAGTTAACAAAGACAAAATAATAACCATGGTTATGGGACACTTATTCCAAGCTGAATGTTGGGCAAGACATCCTAGTGCGAGTGTTCATTTCAGTTATTATGGCTAAGGAAATTGGCAAAGGCTTTGGAAAGGAAAAATGACATTAATTGACATTTTATTTATGAAAATAATGGAAATTAGGAGAAAATGAAGGTGAAAGGTCATATGTTGCATGTGAGGAGGCAAATGAAGAAAATAGAGGCCCCATTGATAAAAAGTCTTATGAGGATTAGTTGGTAGCTTTTGGTCAACTCAATTTTGGAGCTCTCTCTCTATTCTCCCTCTCACACACTCTTGGACACTTAAGAGTTTTCTTGGAGCACTTCAACAGTGGATCAAGAAAGGCAAGAAAGGAAAGAGGAAGCAAAGATCAAGCAAGGAAGAACAAAATCTAGCAGCTACAACAATATTATTTGTAGCTATCGATTTGCATGTGTGATTTCCTTGATAGATTTAGCATGCATGGTTATGCATGTGTGTTCTTAGTTCTCTTCTTGTCATAGGCATGGGTTTCACTAGGTGGGGCAATGTTTTTCAGCATAGAATTTCCATTTTCGGATAACCATGGTGTGGTGGATTCTTTTGTATATTGTTCAGTTGGATTGTCGGATGGACGCGAAGCTAAGTGGGGTGGTCCTAGGATTATTCACAAGGCCTAGGAATTCTAGGATGGGATACACAGTAAATCCCAAATGTAAACACCTCGATTGAGCCTAGGAATCCCTTGACTGATTATGGCGGGATACATGATAAAACTCAATGGTGAGTACCCTTGATTGGGCCTAGGAATCCTAGGATGGCATACACGGTAAAGCCCAAAGGGTGGAGACCTCGTAGGCCTAGGAATCCCTTGACCAATGATGTTGGGTTACACAGTAAAGCTGAGAAGTTGGGACAAATTTTTTTTTAACAGTGTAGGTGGAAAGATCCGATGGCATCCATGCTTGTTTGGCCTAATGATCTGGTGAGGCTTGCAGTAAAGACTAGTATTGTATTTTTATTGTTTATGGCCTAGTGATGTGCTGGACTTTGTGCTAAATCCTGGATCTATTGATGAGGGGGAGGTGCTTTAGCCTCGGGAAGCCCTATTTGATTTTGGTTATAATTCCCAGATTCATGCTTGTAATGTGCTAGTAGGGGTGATTGGCTGAAAGAAATATTTGGTTAAGCTAATCTACGGTCGAGTGGAACGTGGTAGTCTCATACTAGGTTGGCTTTTTCATTCATTAATAAGAGTTCTATCTCCTTGGTATTTGATGTGTAAATGTACGGGTTCATATGAGGCATTTATGGCTGATGTATAATTGATATTTCTGTTGGTTATATGCCAGTTATGAGCATGTTTTATGACAATGATGATATATGGCACTCATCTGGTTTTATTTATAAATGAATGTATAATGAATATATGACATAATATATGATAATGCAACTAATGTGATAAGGCATTAATGTTTCTTAGTGATTCTCAGTTAAGTATGAGATCCTTATGCTCAGATATGTTGTTATGACCTGTAGAATGCATATTTGTGACATGTTTGAAGAAATTCCTATTATGGCTATTAGGGGTCCAATCAAGTCTTTGTTAAAGTATTTTCATTTGTATCATTGTTTCGATGTCGCTTTTCATTCTCGAAAATTTCATGGAGTTCTGGGAAGTAATCTGAGCCCTGGACATGAAAAAGTGGCACAAAATTCGGGGTTGCATGTTCATAACTGGTTGAAAAAGACTCAAGTCGCTTGCATGCCCGTGCTGTAAGAGCGACTGGAGGGCCCCAGTCACATACATGCCCATTTCATGGAGCGAATGAAGCTCTAGGATAGTGATGTGTCAATTTGTTGCAGTGGTTGACCACCTCGAAGGGTTTCTGTAGGTTTTGTGGTATGTATAGAGGGTCAGATTGGTTGTGTTGTGTAAATTCCACTTCCTTAAGGTGACCTAGGAGGTTGAATCATAATGTAGTAGCCTCTTGTCACATGTTTGCACCAATGGATCGATTAACTTAGCTAAATGTGGGAGGAGGGTGTTACATAGTGGTATCAGAGCATGGTTCACCCCTTGGACTAGATGGGCAGTGTGTGTTGGTTATGCATTCATTTCAGTTGCATATGTGTAACTTATACTTGTGGTCTATGTGATTGTTGCATATGCATAGTGTTGGTCATGGTTGTAGTGATGTCACCATGTGAAAGTGGTTGGATGTGTTTATCATGAGTATAGGTTGGTTATGCACTAGTTATGCATGTTACTGTTTGTATGTATCGTGTATGCATGCATTCCATCCATATGTTGATTATGCATACATTGATATGGGTGTAGTTTTCATGCATGAGGTCATGATGTGTGGTTGATATGGTCATGCATTGATGACTAGACTATGGTTAGCATGATATCTATATGTTGTTATGATTATGTTTATACATGTATTGTGCTAATCTGGTGGATCATGCAGATGAGATATCCTCCCTGATCTACACTGAGATGACTATGTTATATTTTGGTTTAGGTTACATGGTATGTTTGGAAGGAAAGAGATCAAGATGACTAACAAGATGGTAGACTACAGTTCACGAGACTCTCCCTATGGATTAGATGAGTAGCGTGGTGTTGGACACACTTCTAACTTATAAGATACATTGAGAAGCTTGAAGGAAGAATTATGGAGTTGCAAGGCTGATAATGAAAGAATCATGCAGGCACAAGAGAAACAAGTAGAAGTCAATGCAGTAATCCTTCAGAGTTTTTCAGACTTGTAGAGACAGGGACCACTTCAAATCAACCATGGACAAAAGAATAGGATTAATGGGGAATATGGTAGTAGATCTCATGGTGATAACAAGTCAGATAAATATGACACGATTAGAGATGACAGGTCCTTAGATACTCTATATCAGAGAATTGATGGAAATAGGTACTATTCTAGTTTTGGTTATGAAAGGCACTATGATCATCACCATTGTCATCCTTACAAGAGGAGTGATAGGGGATATTTTCCGGATGAGTTTAAGAAAGCTAAGCCACCTACCTTTGATGGCGATTTGAAGAATCTGAAGGATACAGGGTTGGTTACTTGGGATGAAGAAGTTATTTGATTTTCATAAATACACAAATAATATGAAGGCCAGAGTAGTTATCTTTAGCATGAAAGGTAAAGTATACATCTAGTGGGAAAATGTGAAGAAGGTCAGAGACATCAGGATAGAAGAGTTGAGTTTATATGAATTCAAGGTACTTTCAAGAAGTACTTGTTGGAGAGTTACTATGACAGTAAAGCCAAGGAATTCTATGAGCTAAAATGGGATCGATGACAAATGAGGAGTATACGAATAAGTTCTTGGAGCTATTGAGGTGTGTATCATATCTTAAATATGAAAAGGCTAATGTTCAGAGATTTTTCGGTGGATTGCCATTAGTATTTAGAGATTAAATTGAGTATAATAATCTTCGGTCACTTAAGGAGGTTATTGGGAAACTAAAGCATTGTTATGAGCAGTCAAAACATAAGAAAAAAATATCAACAAGGTTGGAAAGGAAAGGAAAAAGCTAAAGGTAAATGATAGTCGAAAAGAACAAGGCCTCAGAATGTAGAAGAGAGAGAGAATGTTGCACCATACAAGAATTTCAACGTAGCTAGACAAAGACATGGGCCACAATAGTAGAATAGAGGTGATGGTATCAGATGATTGGAGTGTTGGATATGTGGTAAAGAGAATATCAAGAGATATTTTTCATAGTGTCAGGGTGGTAGGCCTTAGATTTACAGTGCACATGAGGCACAGACTATTGGGTATGTCGTGTAGAGGATTCCTCATATCTATGCAGTGCTAGATAATAGGCATGAAAATCATCAGACATCTATCATTGAGATGGAGGGTAAGCTTTGTGATCAAGTTGTTTCTATTTTGATTGACCTTGGATCTAATTATAGTTATGTTAAACCTAACTTGGTGGATAAGTGTGGTTTGAATAAATAAGTGCATGCAGAATATTGGTTAGTAAAATTGGCTATAGGTACAAAGAAGAGAGTTTATCATTGGGTAAGAGCTTGTGCATTTGAACAGAATGGTATGCCTACATAAGCACATTTGAATGTATTTCCATTGGGATCATATAGTATGTTTTTTGGAATGGACTAGTTGTATCTTCACAGGACCAAGATGGATTGTAATGACAAAGCTATTGAATGCTTGGATGATAATGGAGACCAAAGAATATTACACGGAAAGCAGAAGGAAACATCAGTTAGGTTGGTGTCAGCTATGTAGGCAAAGCACAATAGCAGAAAAAGGTGTGTACTATTTTCACTACACATTTCTAGTGACAAAGGAAAGTAGGATGAGGATGCAGAGGTAAGTATTGAGTAGGTGCCAGGTTTTACAACAGTTTCAAGACGTGTTTCCAACAGATATTTCATAGTTTCTGCCTCACAGAGAATTGGAATATTCTATTGAGTTGGTACCAGGGGCGACACCAACATCAAAGGCACACTACAGGATGAGCACTCTAGAGTTAGTAGGGTTTAAAGGAAATGATTGACAAGGTATACATCAGACCAAGTGTATCGCCTTGGGGTGCACCTGCATTGTTTGTGAAGAATAAGGATGGTACTCTTAGGTTATGCATTGGTTACAACAAATTGAATAAGGTGACAATTAAGAATAGGTATCCGTTGTCGAGGATTCATGACTTATTTGATTAGTTGAAGGGAGCAACAATATTCTCAAAGATTGATTTGAGATCTAGATATCATCAGGTACACATCAAGGAAGAGGACATTTACAAGATAATTTTTTGGACTAGGTATGTGTATTATGAGTTTGTTGTAGCTCTGTTTAGTTTGATTAATGCTCCAACTACATTTATGTGCCTAATGAATAGTGTGTTGCATCTTTATTTGGACAAGTTTGTTATTGTATTCATTGATGACATCTTGATATATTCTAAGAATGAGGAAGAACATGCCAAGCATTTAGCAGTAGTATTTAGATTGTTGAGAGAACATCAGTTGTATGCTAAGCTCAGTAAATTTAGTTTCTTTCAGATGGATGTGCATTACTTCGGACACGTTGTTTCCAAGGAAGACATATTAATGGATCTAGAGAAAATAAGGGCTATCATGGAGTGGGCAGATCCTAGAAATGTCAAAGAGGTAAGATCATTAATGGGATTAGCAGGTTATTATAGGAGGGTCATCAAGAAATTCTCCGAGATTGCATATCCTATTACGTCATTGCAAAGGCAAGGAAAGAAATT
This sequence comes from Pinus taeda, assembly GCA_000404065.3. NCBI lineage: Eukaryota > Viridiplantae > Streptophyta > Pinopsida > Pinales > Pinaceae > Pinus > Pinus taeda. The sequence continues at coordinate 6,595 of APFE031154447.1, forward strand.
TGAGTGGACAGAGGAATGTGCAACAAGTTTTGGGCAGTTAAAGTAGTTATTGAAAAATTCTCAAGTGTTAAAGATTGCAGACCTGGATAAAGAGTTTGTAGTGTATACAAATGCTTTCAAGAGAGGACTTGGTGGATTCCTTATGTAAGGGGGGCATGTAGTGTGCTACGATTCATGAAAACTGAATGAGTGTGAGCAAAACTATCCAACTCGTGATCTTGAGTTAGCAACAATCATCCATGCATTGAAGATGTGGAGGCACTTCCTTCTTGCAGGAGGTTTGCATTGATGAGTGATCACATTGGATTGAGATACTTGTTTGAATAAACGAAACTAAATTCTAGGCAACCTAGATGGTTGGCCATGATTAGTGAGTTTGAGTTTGAGATTAGGTACATCAAGGGAAAAGAGAACAAGGTTGCAGATGCTCTTAGAAGGCAGGTATAGGAAAATCACATTGCAACTATGAGTTCTTATGGGACAGATATACAAAATTAGATCTTACAGGTAGGTCAACAAGATGACATGTACATGGAGCTTATGCACAGGTTACAACAGAGTATAGGTACAGGTACATGTAGTGGTACAGATGCACAAGATGTGGACTATCATCTCTCAAAAGATGGCTTGATTATATTTAGAGACAAGATATATATGCCAGATAGTAGTGAGCTCAAGAAGATTATCTTGAGGGACATGGAAAATTTTAGGGGCTAATGTTCTCCCAGGGCTAATTTTCCATGATTTTTCCACAAAAATGATTCGCCAATTTCGAATTTTTATAAAAGATGATTCATAATATAATAATAAATATATATATATATATAAATATTATATAATATATATATATATATAAATATATATAATATATATATATATAAATATTTAATAATATTAATAGATAGATATATATAATCATTATAGATTTGAATAATTTTACAAATATACCAATAAAAATTTTACAGTTTGCATATTAGGGATTAGTGAGATTATTAATGTTTTTAAACTTCAAGAAAATTTTTTGTTCTTAAAATTTTCCTTGTTGAGGGAGTTTCACGCAAAACCGTATTCATGACACCTCGGATATCAGAAGACATTGACCTCAATGGAGATGATGTATTATTGGCCAAATATGAAGAAGGATGTGGCAGAGTTTGTAGCTATGTGCTTGGAATGTTAGTAGGTGAAGGCAAAGTGTAAACATCCAAGTGGATTGCTACAATTGATTTTGATTCTAGAATGGAAATGGGAGGTCATTTCCATGGATTTCATTATAGGTTTTTCGAGGAAATCTCTACAACATGATTCCATCATGGTTGTGGTGGACAGGTTGACAAAGGTAGAGCACTTCATTCCAGTGAAGTCCACTTATTCAGCCAGTAATGTAGCACAGGTCTTCATCAGAGATGTGGTTAGATTACATTGTGTTTCGAAGAAGATTGTGTCACACAGGGATGAAAAGTTCACTTCTAGATTATGGAAAGATTTGTTTTCAGGTTTGGGTATATAGTTGGCCTTCAACACAACTTATCATCCACAGACATATGGACAGACATAGAGGGTCAATAGGGTATTAGAGGACATGTGGAGGATGTATGCGATGCATCAATAGAGCAGATGGGAGGATTATCTTCTGTTGGTTGAAGTCTCTTACAATAATGGTTGACAGAAGTCTTTGAGGATGAGTCCATTTGAGGCACTCTATGAGCGGAGTTGTAATACTCCCATCAGTTGGAGTGACCTAGTGAACAGGGTGTTGATTCGACCAGATATGTTGGCATATATGGAATAGGAAATGCAAGTAATCAAGAAGAATCTAAAGGAATCACAGGATATATATAAAATCTATGTAGACTAGAACAAGTTATTTAAGGAGTTTCAAGATGGGGAACATGTGTACTTGTGCATAAAGCTAAAGAAGAGCTCCTTGAGGATTGGATCATGTGCCAAGCTGGCACCTCGGTTTTGTGGACCTTTCAAGATATTTGACTAGACCAGTAGCCTATCGACTTGCACTACCTCTGACAGTGAAAGTCCATGATGTTTTCTATGTGTCATTTCTTAAGAAGTATGTTAAGTATGTTGATCATGTGATTGACTGGTTTGTATTGCAGGTGAAGCCAAAAGAATAATTCCAGTTGGAACCACAATGTATATTGCAGAGAAAGATGCTCAATCTCCAAAACCGATAAATTGAGCAAGTTAAAGTGCAGTGGAAGCACATTGGGCCTGATGAAGCTACATGGGAGATGGCAGATCAGATGTAGGTTATGTATCCTTCTCTATTCGTTGGTTGAGTGGATGTTTTTGGTATATGTTTTGCTATGATGTTTTGGTATATGTACATATGTATATGGATGTAAATACCACCACAAGATGTGTTATAAAGCTCCAATAAGTGGTATGGGTGTCATGTCATTATGGTTATCATAGAGTTATGTTTTCATGTTGGTTTGCTTCTGAGCAGGCTGATCATTGTAAATATTGCATCGAGCTAAGTTATAAAGCTCCATAGGTAGTATGTTTTTCTTTCAGCAGTCTTGTTGGTTATAGGTGTGATTGAACACCAAGGATGGTGTTCCCCCGATAGGGAGGGTTTTGTAATAGCCCTGGTGAAAATTCCATGTAATTAAATTTAACACAGACAAAATAATAACCATGGTTATGGGACACTTATTCCATGTTGAATGTTGGAAAAGACTCATAGTGTGGGTGTTTGTTTCGGTTATTATGGCTAAGGAAATTGGAAAAAGGCAATGGGAAAGGATTTGGAAAGGGAAAATGACATTTATTGGCATTTTATTTATGAAACTAATGGAAATTAGGAGAAAAGGAAGGTGAAAGGTCACAGGTTGCATGTAAGGAGGAAAATGAAGGAAAATAATGGAAAATAAAGAAAATAAAGGCCTCATTGTTAAAAAGGCTTATCAGGATCAGTTGGTAGCTTTTGGTCAGTTTAGTTTTGGATCTCTCTCTCTATTCTTTCTCTTTCACACTCTTGGACACTTAGAGTTTTCTTGGAGCACTTCAACATTGGATCAACAAAGGAAAAGAAGGCAAGAGGAAGCAAAGATCAATCAAGGAAGAGCAAGATCTAGCAACTACTACTAGATTATTTGCATGTATCAATTTGCATGTGTGATTTCCTTGCTAGATTTAGCATGCATGGTTATGCAAGTGTGTTCTTGGTTCTCTTGCTCTCATGGGAATGGGTTTTTCTAGGTGCGACAATGTTTTTCAGCCTAGCATTTCTATTTCTAGATAGTCATGCCATGGTGGATTCTTTTGTATGTGGTTGAGTTGGATTGTGTGATGGACTCGAAGCTGAGTGGCATGGTCCCAGGATTATTCACAAGACCTAGGAATCCCAAGATGGGATACACGATAAAGACTAAATGTGAATGCCTCGATTGAGCCCAGGAATCACTTGACCGGTAATGTTGGGATACATGATAAAGCTTAGTGGTGAGTACCCTTGATTGGGCCTAGGAATTCTGGGAAGGGATACATGGTAAAGCCCAGAGGGTGGAGTCCTCGTAGGTATAAGAATCCATTGATTGGTAATGGAGGGATACACGGTAAATCCAAGAGGTTTGGACTAACAAATTCCTCATGGTGTAGGTGGAGAGATCCGGTGGCATCCATGCTTGTTTGGCCTAGTGATCCGGTGAAGATTACAGTAAAGCCTGGTATTGTATGTTTATTGTTTATGGCCTAGTGGTATGTTGGAGATTGCGGTAAAGCCTACTTCTATTGATGAGAGTGAGGTGGTTTAGCCTCGGGAAACCCTTTTGATTTTGGTTATAATTCCCACATTCATGCTTGTAATATGCCAATAGGGATGATTGGCTAAAAGAAATATTTGGTTTAACTAATCTATGGTCGAGTGGAACATGGTAGTCTAATACTAAGTTGACTTTTGCATTCATTAATAAGATTTCCTTCTCCTTGTTATTTCATGTGTAAATGTACGAGTTCATATGAGGCATTTATGGCTGATGTATAACTGATATTTTTGTTGGTTATGAGCATGATTTATGACAATGATGATGTATGGCACTCATCTGGTTTTATTTATAAATTAATTTACAATGAATATATTACCTAATAGATGATAACATAGCTAAAGTGATAAGGCATCAATTCTTCTTAGCGATTATCAAATAAGTATGATATACCTATGCTTAGATCTGTTGTTATGACCTGTAGAATGCATATTTGTGACATGTTTGACGAAATGCCTAGCATAGATATTAGGGATCCAGTCAAGTCTTTGTTCAAGTATTTGCATTTTTATTACTATTTTGATGTTTCTTTTCACTCCTGAAAGTTTCATGGAGTTCTTGGCAGTGGCCTGAGTCCTGGCCTTGAAAAAGTGGCACAGAATCTGGGGTCGCATGCTCAAAACTGGTTGAAAAAGAACCTAGTCGCTTGCATTCCCATGTTATGAGAGAAAATGGAGGGCCCCAGCCGCATGCATGCCCATGTCATGGGAGCAACTGAGGCTCTAGGGAAGTGAAGTGTCAAGTTGTTGCAGGGGTTGATCGCCTGGAAGGGTTGGTAAGTTCTTGTAGGTTTTGTGATATGTGCAAAGGGTCAAATTGGTTGTGTTGCATAAATTCTACTTCCTTAAGGTTACCTACTAGTTTTAATCAGGTTGTAGTAGCCTCTCGTCACATGTTTACCCCAATGGACCGGTTAACTTGGGTAAATGTGGGAGGAGGGTGTTATAAAAATATTGATAAAATTGTGAAGGAAGAACAAAGGTAAATCCAAATATCCTTAGATCATCGAGCATTAGACTATTTGAATGTCAAGGAGTGGATAAAAGAAGTAAAATAATGATGTGAAAAAATATGGGATGAAGCTTTAGACACCACGTATGATTATAATATGTCTTACACTAGATCTTTTAGATGTGCCTTACCTGTTGAAAAATGTGCAACAATAAATGTTAAATTTAGAATGTGCTAAAAATAGGACTCCTAAAAATAACATGTCTAAAAATAGTAGTTTGGCCCGTGAGGTCATTGGCTACCTTGGGTGAGAGGTGAAACTACTAAAAATAGAAAGTTCTAAAAATAGCATTTTTGGGTCCCTTCCTATTTATAACAGTCCCTAGTCTATCTATAGGAAGTAAAATTAATTTTGGTCTTAACAGCAGTTGGTAAAATTAATTAATTAATTCTCCATGAGTTAATTAGTTAAGGAAATTTGAATTTGAAGCCTTTGTGAGCATGCACATGAGTTGTCCCACTGATTGAGGAATTTATCCTTAATTCCTCCACTGATTGAGGGAATAAGTATGAGTTCTATAATGAGAGAATCAGTTGACTTAGTTCTAACTAGTCAAGTCCACTTAGATTATTTTAAAAAGTTGTTAAAATAATAAAATATAGTTTGTTAATGCTTGCATGCATGTGACAACTATTATTTTAGATAAGTGAGGATTCTCTCATGGATAACTGTTGCATGTCAGTTTTGTCAGAGACCCAGTTGAGATTAGAGAAGGGATAGTGTACTATTAGTTGGATGAATACTTTTCCTATAAAGGAAACTCATCCATGATGAGGATTTATCTCCTTTAGGTTTCTGCAGTTATTTCAGAGGTCAGTGTTATGTCTGAGGTGAGAATCACACAGGTTGTAGCTGGAGGACCCAGGAAAAACTGTGCATAGAAATAGGAGGCTTGGAGGGCAGAGGAGAAGGTTTGTGAGAAGCCTTTGACTATCTATGAGTAGCAGAGGGATTGTACTGAGAGCTAGATAGCTTCCGAGCTAAGGCTTTATGTAATCCCGACATATTTCCACTTATATGATAATACAAAGATGGGGTTTTAGGCAGGTGCTTTCCCCAGGTAAATTATTCTGTCTTATGTGTGATTGATTCCTTCTTATCAGTTATATGTGTTCTTATTGATGTTTCTCATGGTTGATTAAGCTTCCGCTAAATTGTTTGTAGAAGTAGATCAAGTGTTTTGCTTTAGTACATTGCATTACCAGGTGATCTACAGGTGGGGAATTTCTACATGGTA
>APFE031154451.1:3264-27982 GCA_000404065.3 Pinus taeda
TTTTGTTATTGCAAAGAGTAACTCAATCTGAGGCTATTCGTCCGAGTAATGCTTAGTAGTATAGCGTTCAGAAAATACAAAAGTAAACAGATGCTAAACTATAACTAAATTATTCCAAAAGATAGAATCACACAAGACAGTTGATCAGTCAAGGGTACGGAAGCGATAACCCATCCCTCTAGAAACTGATAGAAAGGAAATTAGAGCATGGACCATAGGTCTGGGAGCTAGGCAGCGTCTGCTGAGACTCACTACAACCTTGGACCTTCTCTCACACCAAAACAGCAAAGGCAAGTAAACAGAACGATAGAAGGTAAAATGGAACAGTAAAAAGGAAATAGAACGGAAATAAATGGAACAACAATCAAAAGAACTAAATCTCGCGAGTCAAAACCAACTGATTCACACTCTGATATAATATTCTTTTCCCCTCAAGCAAACTGGATGGAATATACTTTATGGAACAACACTCATTGATGGATTATAGAATAGCAATAATCAACCATATATGCACGCCTCACCTTAATATACTAATCTGAGAATGAAGGATAATATAACTATGTTTCTAAACAAAGTAACATTACTTTCAAGTTCCAATAATTGTTATTTCACATGGATCCAATGACAGTAACATTCACACCGACGCTCTGTAACAGAAATAGTTGGCTTAAGACTAGAAACACGCAATTCAACTCTGAAGAGATCCAATTATACGGTGCAGAGTCATTACACGGAAAACCCATTAATGTATTAATCATAACAGAGCATAGCATAGCATATGAAAGATATATCAGATTACCGAGTAGCAAAGATAAGCAAACCACGCATAAATCACAGTATAATGATACAAAAGCAAGTGTCCTTCAGAGCCGAGCCCTTAGCTGCCAATGGTACACCGCCTTAGGTTACTCCAGACGCAAAGATGAAATAAATGCCAAGTCTTTTATATTAACGCATCAACAAATGTACAATAAACCAAGTCTCAGTGAGACTCGATGATCAAAGTTTTGTCTGAAACTTAAAATTACAAAAGCAGTAGTCCCTTTGCTCAACGACGTTGTTTCTTTATATAAGAGTAACGGCGGAGATATCTAGGTAACAAAGATAAGTAAAACAGCGATCCCTCAGGATCGAAGATCCTGAGGGATTCACCAATCTGTTAATCCTTTACTTTTCTTTCTCGCTTTCGCCGAATTGGTATCCCTCCTTCCTTTCCTAGGTTATTCAGCTCTGATTTGCTCGATCTTGTTCGCATCCGGTTCCCTTCTGGAGGGACAACAGTTATTCTTCCTCTGTTTTTCATTTTTGGACGGTAACTCCTTGCTTCCACCTCTCCCTGTATAGAAAAACAAAAATTATTAATGATTGAGCTTCCCATGTTAATTCTTGCACATTTTATTAAAATCCTTTATCTCTTTGAATTCACAATGCAGAAAAAGGTTACAAATATTACTGAAAAGCCACTAAATTGTTTGTCAAAAGCATACCTTTCATGTGCTCCACACTACCTACAAAGGTACATCAAGGATGAGATGGAGTTCTTGGACATCTCCTCGCTCGGCACAGTGTATCAATACGCTATAAAGATTGAGAAGAAGCTTAAATTGAAAAAGAAAAATTTTGGATCTACGAATTCGAAGCAAGGGAAAGGAGCCCCAAACCACAGAGCAAAGGGAAAAGCCAATGTAAGGTGACCCATGATAACTCTTTGAAGCCGCAAGCAAAGAAAAACACCATGAAGAAGAATGCCATAGGAAAGTGGTGTGAGTTCCATAAGAGCTCCACTCAAAACACAAGTGAGTGTCGGGCCATGCAGTCACTTGTGGCCGAGATGAAGGCTTCTAAGTCTAATGCATGTTCCCACTCTAAGTCAGAACCTGACAAGGAGAATGAAAAAGAGAAGTAGATCATTGACATGGAGTCCAATGCCATTGTAGCCACCCCCAAGATCCATTATATTGAGCCTGAAGATCCAAAAGAGTGGGAGCACCTATTCCACTCACATATGTGGGTGAAGGGTTCTCCGTTGCAGTTCATTGTTGATAGCACGAGACAAAAGAATCTCATTTCAGCAAAGTTCATGAAGCAGTTGAAGTTTGTGACGTATTATTAGGACAACCATACTTATGGAAGTTGCATGATGTATATGAGTCTAGACCTCACTTTTTTATTATTTATTTGGGTACTAAGTTATATAGGATACCAAAGGTAGCCCCACATACTACCATCTCTTTGGTCTTTGTTAAGCAATGCAATAAGGTCATCTCCTAGACTAGGAAATTTGTTTTCTTTCTGATTCACTCTCAAAGTAAGGGGGAGGTCATACAACGTCCATGGCCCCCAGAAAGGGTCCCTCCAATCAATAGAAGCAGGTGGATAAGGTCATGAAATAATACAGGGACATCTTCTCCTCACCCACAGGGGTACCCTTGCATTGTCAGGTCAAACATTCAATCAATATGTCTGCCATAACACCTCTACTCAACATCCTGATATATCGCCACTCCATTCTGGAAAATAAAGAGATACAACGGAAAATCTAGGAGTTTCTACAAAAAAGGGCACATCCGACCAAGTTCCTCACCTTGTGGGAGCCAGATTATACTTGCACAGAAGAAGAATGGGACTTAGAGGCTTTGCATTGATTATCAGGCACTAAAAAAAATCACTGTCAGGAACAGGTATCCAATCCCACGTATTGATGACTTGCTAGACCAACTCAAGGGGGCCAAGTATTTCAGCAAGATCGTTTCGAAGTGTGGTTATCACTAGGTTCCAATAGAGCCCACAGATGTATGGAAGACTACCTTTAAATCCAAGGAATTCCTTTTTGAATGGTTGGTCATTCCCTTCAGGTTGACAAATTCCCTAATACTTTTAAGAGGCTAATGGATGACATATTGTGGCCCTTCACCAATCATTCATGGTGGTTTATCTGGACAACATCCTCATCTTCAGCAAGAGTTGGGAAGAACACTTGCAACACGTTCGACAGGTCCTTCAAACCCTTCAACGGCACAAACTATGTGCCAACTTGGAGAAATGCACCTTTCGCATGAGCCAGGTCCAATAATTATGTTACATCATAAATGAGCATGGTGTGCATGTGGAACCTACCAAGATCCAAATCATTTGAGATTGGCTATCCCTGATCACTCTAATAGATCTTCGTAGGTTTTTGGCCTTGCCAATTTCTATTAGAGGTTTGTGTTGGAATTCTCCCATATTATTTGGCCTTTGAGTCAGATTACTAAGGGCAGGGTGAAAGCAAAGTTTTCCTAGTCTAGGTCCCAACAAAAGGCATTCATTGAGTTGAAGCACCGCCTCTTCTCTATAACAGTACTCACACTGCTATACCTACAACAACCATTTGAAATTGAGACAGATACCTCAGACTATGGTATTGGTGCAGTCCTCACCGAGCATGAGAATCCAATAGCCTATCATAGTGAGACACTTTCTAATCCAATTATGAAGTACCCCACATATGATAAAGATATGTATTCCATCGTGCAAGCTTGCCGACAATGGAAGCACTATATTTTGGAGAAGGAGACGGTCATCCACACTGATCACCAAGCTCTTCAATTTATACATACATAGGGGAAGTTTTAAAACAATCACCATAGAAAGTGGTCTACATATCTACAACAATTCCACTTGTACATTAAATACAAAAAGGGAAGCACCAATCATGTTGTAAACTACCTCATCCGCCCCCCAAATGCAACATTGATTATTGTTCTCAACTCTTGTGGTCACGAGACCTTTGGATCTCCACAACTATACAAAAATGATCCAGATTCTTCCTTGACATACCAAATTCTTGTATCTGGCAAGCAATTTCCTGATTTTCACCTCTAGGATGCATTATTATGCTACTTGGGCCACCTTTATGTTCCTTCAAGTGAGTGTTCCAAGCTGATTTGGAAGGCTCACTATAGTCAGGTTGCATGACACATTGGCATGGAGAAAATTGTGGTTGTACTACAAAATCACTTTTATTGGCCCAAACTTCAACTGGATGTCGGGAAATATATCATATCCTGCACTACCTGCGCCATCACCAAGCCAACCATCAATAATAAAGGGTTGTACACTCCTTTGCCTACTCCCAGCCAATCATGGGAATGCATCTCCATGGACTATATGTCTAGCCTCACTTCTACCAAGCATGGTAATGACTGTGTATTTGTGGTCGTGGACAAATTTTCTAAGATGGCTATATTGGCGGCCTACAAGAAGAGCATCACAGTAGAGGATACTTTCAAACTTTTCTTTGAATGAGTATGGGTACATTCTGGGATCCCGCAGACCATTATAACATATCAGGATAGAAGGTTCCTGAGCACATTATTTTCAAGCCTCTGGATAGTATTGGACACCAAGCTCACCAAATCGACTCCCTTCCATCCCCAGACCGATGGCCAAACAGAGGTCGTCAATAGGATAATAGTGAACATATTCTACATGAACAACTCCAAGCATCCTCGAACCTGGGATGAGAGTCTTCCATATATACAACATAATTATAATAGATCTCTTAATAGCTTGACTCGTCATGATCCCTTTCAAGTGGGTCTAGGATTTCAACCATTGTGTTCAATTGATGTTGTCATGCATCATGCAACTACGCAGACATAATCCACACATGTATTGTCTGAGGTTGATAAAGTGACCATATTTATTGAACAAATACAAAACATCTACTAGCAGGTTCACGATATCCTGGAGAAGTCAAATGCAAAGTATAAGCAGTGACATGATCAACATTAGGTGCCACACAAGTTTCAGGTGGGCAACAAGCTCTGGCTGTATTTGCAGAAAGAATGCCTTACTGGATCCCATCGGAAGCTCAGACCACTTCGATATGGTCCTTACACCATTATCAAGATTGTGGGAGACAATTCTTTTGAGCTTAGCATTTCCCCATTCCTTGGCCTGCATCCAGTGTTCAATGTGGACTGCCTTCAACCATACTTCCCACCATTGTTGGACATATCAGACATTGGAGAACATCTCACACCAACAGACTTAAAAAAAAACTGCATGGAACAGGCCACAACTGATCGAATTATGGACGCACAGGTCAAGAACACTTGCCAGCAGAAGATCCAACTATATTGGGTTGTCAAAGTTGGCCAACTCCTACACCAAGGCAAGTCGCTCACCATGGAACAAGTTCAATAGAAATTTCCCCATCTCATGGAGGCACTCAACACAATTAGGACCAATTATTCCTAAGGGGGAGGACTGATCTAGGTGGATATTGGTGGCCACCCTCCTAGTCCACTTGGACCCCCAACAATACCTCTTTTAGTTTTTCAATTTCCTTAATTGTAGCACAATTTACTATTTTTAGCAGTTTTTCAGGTCCTAAACTTTCAAATCCATTTTGAGGCCCTCAGCGACATTTTTAGGGAACACAGAGAGACTAGAAAAGTCCCAAACAAGGAAAATCATTTCCTTTTGACCTACTCTTTGAGAGCTTTGAAACGAGGTATTATGATAGCCAAACAAAGATTGTATGCCAAAGTTACGACCCTGGGAAATTGATGTTCCAATTTACCCAAACGGAGCCCACAATTTTGGCGCTTCATCTCCCAAGGTTAGGTTTCTGGATGTTTATGGTCTCCCATTGTTACTCAGTAATAAATAGGCCTTGGAACCTCATTGTAACACAATTCAGAGGCATGTAACCGCCACATCTCTTTCAGAGATAAGCTACCATCACCCGAGCTAGTCTTATTTCCATTCTTTTTGTAACCATATTTCAGTATTTGATATTAACGAAATGAAGTGTTATTTCTACTACATCTTTGTATTTATGGTTATATATATAATTTTTTGTGTTCATGTTTAAATTCGTATCAATCATCCTCTTGTATCAATGGTACTTGTGCATTAATTTTTTTTTCTACAGTCCCTTTCCAAGACTCTTGTTCTTTGAATACACCATCTCTACTAATTGTGGTATTCTTCGTGATAGGGTGATACAATTTGTAAGTTTTTGATTGCTCACTATAAGCCGTAAATATGCATTTTTCACTTTTATCATCTAACTTTCCTCTTAGTTCTTTAGGAACATGTGCATAGGCTACACATTCAAACACTCTCAGATGAGATACGCTACAAGACATAACTGACTATGTTGCTTATGGTACTCTACTCATCACACTCTGCATAGGGGATCTATTTATTACTTAAACAACGCATGCAACTGCTTCTACCCAATAAACATTAGGTAAGTTTCTTCCTTTAAATATGCTCCTTGCCATGTTTATAAATTGTCATGTTCTCTCTCTCTGCTACACCATTCTACTGTGGTGTGTATATAGTTGTAAACTACCTTCTCATTCCATGTTGTTTGCAGTAATCATGGAATGCCTTTAAATCATATTCTCCACCATAATCTGACCTCAATACCTTGATTTGAAGATCAATGTCGTTCTCTGCTAAAGCTTTGAATTCTTTGAAATTTGCAAAATTTTTAGACTTCTTCTTCAAGAAGTAAACCCAAGTCTTTCTACTATAATCATCAATGAAAGTGAGGAAGTAAAAACTTCCAACAGTCAACTATTTTCTCATAGGTCGACACAAGTTTGTATGCACTAGCTCAAGAGGCTACTTTGCTCTGTATGTAACTCCCATTGGAAACATTTCACGGTGTTGCTTTCCCAAGATGTAACACTCATAAGTAGTAGATGGTTCTATGATGGGAGGTAACCCTCTAGCCATCTATTTCTGCTACAACAATCTTAAACTAGAGAAGTGCAAGTGCCCAAATTGAAAGTTCCATAACCAATAATCATTAGAACATGCAACTATAAATGAACTGACCTGGTCACTGTAATTCATAATCATAGGAAAGAGTTTGTTCCTTGTCATCTGCACCTTTGTTATCAACTACTTACTTAGGGGCTTGTCATATATAACACACTGTTCTCCTTGAAAATTAACTTTGTATCCTTTCAACATCAAATGACCAACACTTATGAAATTATGTTTGAGACCAGGGACATAATATACCTCTAAGATTGTCTTTGGATCCCCCTGCTTGGTCAGAATGTTGACCACTCCTATTCCATCTACATCCATAGTGTTGTCAGTCCCCAAATTTACCTCTATCTTTACAGCTTGATCCAAATTTGTAACCAAATTCTTGTTTCATGTCATGTGGTTATTGCAACTATTCTCGAATAACCACACATTATCAGAAGGTTCATGCATGGTATGGAAAGATAGGAATGTGGAGTTAGTATTCTCTATAGTGATGTTAGCTCTTTGGTTCCCTTGATCAACTATCCTCTTCCTTCAATCACGAGCATAGTGGCCAAATTTATTACAATAATAACACCTCATCTTCAATTTATCAACTCTTTGATTGTGGTTGAAGCTTTTGTTGTTACTTCCACTTTCATGTTCCTGCTCTTCTTTGCCATCTCTTTAAGCACTTGATCTTTTGCCTCGTCCTCTGCCTCGACCTCTGTCTCTTGAAATAGAAACCTAACTTTTGAAAGAAGTTTCTAAATTAGAATCTGTATTTCTATCTATCCTTGCCTCATGGGATAGAAGTGATCCCATCAACTCATCAATTGCCAATGTTTCCAAATCCTTAGCTTCTTCTATGGTTCCTACTACTACATCAAATTTGGTAGTAAAATATTTGAGGACCTTCTCAATGATTGTTTGATCTTTAATATCATCTCCATAAATATTTAAATGGTTTACGACAGTCATGACCTGAGTCATGAATGAATCAATATCCTCTGTCTCCTTCATCTACATACTTTCAAAATCTCTTCTAGTATTCTATGACATAACAATATTGACTTTGTCATACCTTTATAGCTTGTTGCAAAGGTCTCCCATGTTGTCTTTGTTGAATATGTGATCATAATTTTGTAGAACACTACTCAGTTCACTCCTTGATGGATAAGCTACAATGCTTGTGCATTCTTCTTTTTTTCTTTCTTCCATTGTTCTTTGTTTGCATTAGTGAGGGTTCTTTGTTCTGTTTCATTCTTAGGTTTTGGAAACCCATTCATGACATAGTCCCAAACATCATATGTCTTTAATGTGGCTCCATCTTGATGGCCCATATATCATAATCCTTCCCTATGAATGGAAACAATTGTGGTTGGAAACTCGATAAATCCATCTTTAAAAAAACATCTCAAAAAAATCCCGTTTAAACTTTGGAAAGCTTCCTTTATTAGTTTTATAAAAAAACCATATAAAGTTTATTTATATAAAAACCCTTTTATATAAAAGCCCTTTAAAAAAACCTTAGTGTAATAAATCCTTTTTTTTAAATACTTACAAAAACCCTTTTATTATAAAAGCCATTTATAATAAAACTTTATGTACCTCCCACTTAACACTTTGTATTTGACATATAACACCTTGAAAAAAATGACATGTCCCTTGTATAAAAATTCTATAAAAAGAACAAGCTTTTAATATGACGTACGCAACCCATCTGAGTTTTTAGACTTTGGAAAAATGAGGTTTGATGTGTTAATGCCTTATGGGTTTTATGCACGCGTGACTCTAATAAACCATGCAAATTTCACACCCCCAACAATAATACATTGCCCACGTTTTGCACTAACAAAGTGCAAATTTGGCACCCACTTTGTGCACTTTTTATTCCTTAAGAGTAACACAATTTTGGAATGCAATTTAAAAAGAAATATTGTTTCCATTTTCACTTGGCCTTCTTTTTACTGGTTCTACAAGCACCACAGATCTTGTGATCCTTCTTCAGCTACGATACTTATTTGTTGGAAAGTCATAGGAGGATAGACACAAAATAACACAAATAATTCATAGAAAACAAACATGAGCTGCAGCTCTTCTATTGATAACACAAAAAACTTGATGATTACAATGAACCCAGTGAGGGTTATTTAAACTTTTTCTTACTAGTGAAACACCTAAAATAACTTGACATTAAACCACATACTAAATTTTACTTTATTCAAACTACCACTTAACTCGATTTGACTCAACTTGACTCAGTTAACTAACGCTTTAATTTTAGCCAACTCTTCATGCGGGAGTGATTAACTATCTTTAACAGAAAAGAGGTATTTTTCTTTATAAGATACAATCTGAAAGAGGAAAACAATGTTGTAAGTTGATTACAATTCAGGAACCACATTTATAACGTAAAAGGATGTATGTGCCAGTTCAAAACTACTGAAGATTGTTTCTAGGTTTCATTGACGGTGATGAAGGTGCCACAACGGACACCGCTAACACCGTGGACAACACTAAAATCTTATTTACATGTTTGTTTTCCTCACATCAAGGGTCGGAATTTAATGAGAAAAATTCCTTTCACGAGGAATTTTGGCTGTATTTAATGTTTAAAATTTTTGCATAACTGTCTTCCATGATGTGTTCTGAAAATTTACAAAATGTATTTTTGATGGGTTATTATTTTCCGAAAACATTCTTAATACTATATATCAAGTTGTGTTTTATTTTGACTAGGGCTTATCATGGTGTCACATCAATACATTTATTCACCAAGCATGGAGTAAGACTTCCGGTAGGAGGACATCAATTTTGTCTTTCTGCGCCTCTCACATCTACTAAATCTATTGAATATTTATTTATAGGGTATGGGGTTTCATATATTGTACGATATGTTAGATGGGAAATAACTCAAGAGCGATGGTAAGGCATTAGCTCAAGGTCTTCATAAGTGGTTTGAGATCAAAGTAGGTGTCATCCTTGCTTGTTTGAACATGTTCTTAGGCTTTCTCATCCAAGGTTGTGCCATTTCTCTCCAACTTACATGGTGATATGATTAGAGAGAGGGAGGTTTGTGTGACCATAAATGAGGTGGCGAGGATTATCACGCAGAAGTAGCTCATGTTTTGTTACTTGGCATGTGCTCGATTATGGTACTGAGATCAAATCTCCCCACTCCGTAAGGCAAAGGTACCATTCACGATTACAAGAAGAGAAAGATTTCTTGTAAAATAGAAAAAACCATTTGACTGTATTAATGAGACTAATGGAGAATTTGGTTTTTGTATATGTGCATTTGGGTGTTTGAAAGAGGAATCCTTAGAACAATCAGCCAATAACTTCCCCTGCAACATGCAAACCTTGTTTCCATTCTACAAAACCTCGCTAGTCATCAGAGAAGAGTGAAGGATCTCATTGGATGCCTAATTCTGCCAAAGAAAGTGAAACAACTTCTAAATATAGTGAATGCCATTCTCAAATTCTAGATTCCTAACCATGAATGGTGACCTAAGGCTTGAATGGCATGTCCAACATCTTTTCTTGTACTCTCTTTGGAGGCACATTTCTTGGAGCTACCAATTTTCCTCAAATCATTCTCACGCTACTTCCTTCAATACTTATCTGTGGAAAACTATATGTTAAGCAAGTTCACATTTTGGGTTGGTTAATGTTTCAACGTTAAACGTTACATTCTCATCCAATAAGCTTTGATACTACAATATATGCATTTATTTTAACCTTGCAATATTTCTCGATTTCCAATTTCCATCATTGTCATTCCAACTATTTTGATAATACAAACATGGACAAAATATTTTGCTACATAGCCTTTTGTTTTAATCTCTAAAAATATTTTATTGCTTTTAAATCTTTCATCTCTTTATTGTCATTAATTCAAAACTAATGCATGGGCCTCTTAGATTTTTTCATTGTAGCCTCTTAAATGGAAGCCTATTAACATCCATGGAAGTTAAGTTATATGCCTTCGAGTAGCATAGATTACAAGAATCCTCCCTTGCCTAGTGTATGAAGTAGATATAAAATTAAATAATGTGATAGTGCACATTTAAGCCTTTTTTTCATAAATATATTTTGAATAAATATGGGATTTTTTGTCATACACCCATCATACGGACTATTCACCATCCATTTCTAGGCCTGATAATCGGATAGTTAATTACGTCAACATGGCTTTCTTTCTTTGGCAATCAACTCACTAATTTTTACGCCACATATTAATTGTCGCGGGGTCTTGAACAGATTAATGCTCTTTGTAGACAAATGTTCACAGAAAACGATGTTTTTACCAATTTGAAGGAAATTTTTACATTAAATTTAATATTATAAAATGGAAAAAAATAATCTTATTAGTTTATATTTATTTACAATTAGAAAATTGTTATATTGGTTTTTTATAGTGGGAGGATATAAATTTTTTATGTCAAAGAATATTCATAATATGACCAATTAAACCATGTTTAGAACCAAATAACTATATCTATTATTAAATAACAAATAAATATTATACTTTATAAATTCAATGGTAAATGTGTAGACTTAATTTGTGAAAAATGAAATTTTTCAATTTATTTATACAAATATGAAATTTATTTTTGTCAAATAACAAATAGAATCATAATTTAGGAAATAGATATGAAGGAAGAGTGGATATGTGAATTTTCGTATAAAAATGTTATTTGTCTATAGAAAAATAACAACATACACTACCTAAAAAAATTATTAAAACATAGTGAGTAGTTAAGTTTTCTTTGACAAATTCCCTAGCTTGTGAGTCACTTTCCATCAGACTTTTTGTATTAAAGAACAAGCTTGTGAATTGAATAATATGAAATATTGCTTTATGTTGAGTGGAAAAGAATGATATTACATGATTTTTAAATTAAAAAATATCATAAAACAGAGTAAAGAGAATCTTTACATTATATAATGGTTTGTTGTAGATCAACTATTGTTAATGTTTTTTGAAGAGAAGTTTTTGGAAGAGAATGACAGATATTGTCTTCACCAAAACACATGATAACAAGATTTGTATTAGCTAACCATGTCATAAGAGTCAACACATCACTATATTATCATTATTACATATGCATATGAGGAGGTAGCTCAAAGAAAGAAAAAAATCATATTTATTTTTTTTATTTTTTTGGTACTTAGGTTGCACCTAGATTGGGGTTACTTAGTAGTGACATCCATCATCAAATAGTCCTCAGCCTCCTCATAAGGTTTGAACCAAAGATCTAGTGAAAACTAACCCTTAACTAAAATGTATGATGGAAATTGATTTGACACATTACACTGGAGAATTTATTATCTTCAACTAACCTATCAATGGAGTACTGTGAGTGAAATTGACTGATTTATTTCCAAATAATGCTTGAATGTGCCCAACTCTGTAATATTGTTAAAAAAATTGCATAGGTGAAAACTTACAGTGACTCCACACAAGGAGCATCAGATCCTGGATATGATATGCAATTGAAGAATCACGCGTATACCAAACATTTTGTTGCTTGTAAAATCAAGGGCTCCTCCATCGATTTGTGCTACGCTAAAATTATTGCACTCAATGTGGGTTTAGTTGTTTGGATGGGCAACCTTGGAGGCAGTCTCCTCCATCTCAACATGGCATTAATACCATCGTGATTGGATGCAGGCCATTAAACCATTCAAAAATGTGCTTATTTTTCTTTAGGTATTTTCTTTCTTGTCTGTTAATATTATGTAAAGCGTTAATGCGAGTGGGTTTTAATCAATTTTACATTTTTATTTTGAAAATTTTACTATGCAATAAATTTCCAAAACAAAATTCTATTAAAAATATGTATTAATGCTAGTGGGTTTTAATCAATTTTACATTTTCTATTTTCAAAATCTTACTATGCAATAAAATTCCAAAACAAAAATTAAATGAAGAAACCCTGTCACTCCAATGTTTCAAAAGAGTTCTAGAGAATTCCATAATGTTGGCTCACTTTGCATCCTTTACAAAATGATGAGTGGAAAATAACTCACAGGTTGATGAATTTTCCAGAGAAAACTTAGTTACTCACTTAATTATTATTTTACATGGTTCCTTATCATTCTACAATAAATCAACATATAATATAAAGATTTCTTGTACTTTGTTTTATGGCATATTTTAGTGTAAAATTATCCACTATCATTTGTTCTACTCTGCCTCAAAGGAGTTTTTAATTTAAAATCAATCAACCATTTTTCTGATTTTTTTAAGCTTAAAATATATCAAGATTGCCAAAGTAGGCCACATTGAATGGTATTTGCTACTAAGAACTGTGTATACTTTTGAACACGACTTACAATCATGTACTTTTAATCTTTATAAATTAATTTTAAACTTAATTTGATTGTGAATTTGGTTATTTAGAAATTTTGATATAAAATATATATATATTAGAAGATAACATATATTACATTATTAATTATAAAGAAAAATAATATTAGGGTTCAACAAGTTATTGTATGTTATGGCATTTTTTTTTTTTTAAATGATAATATGTGAAATTTTTTAATATAATTATTGAAATGTAATTTTTATTCAAACTTTGATTTGGGAAGGGTATATTTATTATCAAAACATTATTCTTGAATGAAAAAATTTTAAACATAATGTTTCTTGATGGGAAGTGTAAAGATCCAAAAATTCAAAATAAAATTCTCTGATAGGTAAAGAGGAATCCAAATTCCAACCCTGCTCCCATCTCGTTTAGAGGAATCCAAATTCCACCCCCTCTCCCATCTTGTTAATAAACGGTCAAGAGACTCAAGCCGTGAGGAATCCAAATCCCAACCCTGCTTCCATCCCGTTGATAAACGTTCAAGAGACACAAGCTGCTCATCACCCTTATTAGTACATTTTGGCTTCACCTGGAGATATATGTTAGTGGCATTGTTATCTTTATTAATCTGCGGCGCAGTAGGAACATCTCACACTATATCCCTAATTGCAATTCTTGATAAAATAAATTGAAGCAAAGAGCCCTGCACGACACTTGAGCCTGTATTGGTAATCCTTATGTAAGAACCCAACCATTTGTTCTACATGTAATGATACTTCCTCCATGACGGAATATACATACCTCTCTCCCTCAACTATTTCTTCGCTGTGCTGCACAAGATCTTCACGGTCCCACATAACTTATTTGCCTGCCCCATGAACAGATTGGGAATCTTCTACAGTAGGGCATTGTACTTGTTAATAGGCCAAGCAACTTCAAATTGTGCCCCGAAATCAATGTCCATGAAAAAACACTCGTTTTTCACGTTCGATTCCTTTGTACGACGAAACCCACACCAAGTCTCTCCCATTTGAAAACAAAACATAAGAATGACAAAATTTAAATTTAAATGTGTTGTGTTTGTACTGATAGTACTGACATGAACCAAAAACAGGATCAACCCTTTCTTGACATAATCAGAATTTTACGAGGAGAGCGTGGTGTTAGAAATTATATATTACAAAGCAATGGAACACATAAAATATTGCAGAAATATAAACACAGAAAATGCATAAAACAAGAGAGACACATATATACGTGGTTCACCCAGTTCAGGCTACATCCACAGAGAAACAACTAGTCCTTATTTTATTATATTATCCAGCAAACTGAAGAGATACAACCTATAGCAGATTCGTTGTAACACCCTCTTCGCTCTCAATCTCCTCTCTATTACTCACTCAGAATACAGATCTATATAGACGCAATACAATTCCCTCATATATAGTGAGGGGTTGCCTTCTAGGGAAAAAATCCCTAAATTAAACATAACATCTACCATCAGATCATCCACCCAATGAACGACCCAGATTGACTAGAAATTACTAGACTTTTACAAGGTAATTTTACATCTATTTTTAGCTTCAGGGGCGCTGCCCCTGAACCCCTCTCGAGGGACCGCTGGCCCCCGGACCCCCCAACCGGAGGGTATTTACCCCCCCGTACCCCCCCAAGTGGAGGGGTGTACAGTCTTACTGGGGTATAGATTCGACCGAAACCTTTGAATACAAAAGATAATCAGGCTCCACACCCAACACGTGGGTTAAAAGTTACTTGAAACATTTAAAAATGAATTTGCTCAAATTGCAAATTTTATTTTAGTAACTAGTTTATCATGGACATGCTATCTACTTCTTACTATTTGGAAAAGAGGAACTGACTTGAAGGATGTCCAATAGTTTGATCCCACCATGACTTGCCGATGGATGCATTGTATCCTTCTAATCACAGGTTGTTCATTACAAATTGGCGAAAATAACTCTTCTTCTCTGTATTATTTGCAGAATTAAAGCCCGCCATTCCCTTGGCTATCGCTACGAATTGCTACTACAGGACACACACTATACACTGACAACAATCTGGTTAGTGATTTTAATGAAATTTATAACCTACATCCACTGGTGGCCAATATACCCTATAAATTTCATATTAACATAAATGTAATTGTAGTGGCTAGTGTAGTATTAAACATTCAATTTGAAGGACAGAAAAGGAAATAGAAAACTGGGCAAAAATCCTTAAAAGCACTCAACATTAGAGGATCAAAAATAATTTGTAAAAAGGGTTCAATATGAGAGGGTGAGAAATAATTGGTAATAAGGGTTTTACCCTCTCTCAGTGTTTGACAACTAAAATGTTTTAGGGATATTCTCCATGATAAGGTATGTTGCAGGATGGCCTCTTGAAAATTTGAAACTAATGAATTTGCGTGGAGCTGACAATGTATATATGGTTTTATGTAAAACTAAAAATCCTCAAGTACAAATAACTCAATTCTCAAGAGAACTATGAGCTCTCTATATGAAGACTATTATAGTTAATGAATTACATAGTAAAGAGGGATTATGAGAAAACAAGGAGGCTAGATTGTTAAAATAAGTTAATTACTCACACATGAAGAGTTGGCTAAATTTAGGGAGTCAAGTTAGGTCAAGTCAAGTTGAATTAAGTTATAGTCGAATTTAGTGTGTGCTTGCATGTCAAGTTATTTTAAGAAAGTTGCTAGTTGAAAAGGTTTAGATACCCTTCATCGGGTTCATTGTAATCATCAAGCTTTTGTGTGCTCAATAGAAGAGTCGCAGCTCATGTTATTGTGTGAATTATGTGTTATTTTGTGTCTTTCCTCCTCTACCTTTCCAAAAAAATGGTATTAGCGATAAGGAAGTATCACATGATCTATAATGGCTGTAGAGCCAATGAACAGAGGGCCAAGAAAAGAAGGCCAACAATTTTGTTTTAGAAATTGCGTTGCAAATTTGTCCCAAGGAGTAACAAGTCGGCGAGTGGTGAGAAATTATCACTTAATTACTACAAAACCCACACAAATCTCGTGAACCTTCGAATCCATGAAAATTTGGGTTATGAGAGTAGTTTATTATAGTCAGGGTGCGCAAACCCTCTAAGAAGCAAAACATTAAAAAATACGCGAGACATTAATACATTAAAAGGGTTGCCTAAAAGGAGTCCATTATTTGATCGTGACATAAAAGTACAGAGGCTTAGTAAAGTATTAAAGTGTTGGGGAAAGGTTTTTTAATAAAGGTTTTTAAAAGATTTGTAAAGTTCAAAGAGTCTTTTATGAAATATTTTTAGGACCTTTTATAAAGCCTATTTAATATTTTTTTTTTTTAAAGAGAGGATTTTGTTTTTAAAAAGGATTTTAAAAAAATGTCTTAGCATAGCTTAAAAAGGGATATTATTATTTAAAGAGAAGGCTTTTATTTTAAAAAGAGATATTTGAAGAAGATGGCCTTCTCAAATTTCCAGCCCCAGTTTTCATTGTTTACAGGAAAATATTATGATGTGTTGGCCATTAACATGGAGACCACGTTGTAAGATTTTGATGTTTGGGATCATGTCCAGTTTGGGTTTTCAAAACATAAAAAGGAAGAAGAAGAAATATCCCTCACTAACGCAAAGAGAGAACTATGGAAGAAAGACAAAAAGAAGAATGCATCAACGTTACAACTTATCCAGCAGGAAGTGGACTGAGCAGTGTTTGAGAAGATTATGATCACATCTTCAAAAAAGACAACATGGGAGAACTTGGTGAAAAACTATAAAAGTATGACCAAAGTCAATATTGTTAAGTTTTAGAATACTAGGAGATATTTTGAAAGTCTACAGATGAAGGAGACAGAGGACATCGATTCTTTCAAGAATCGGGTCATGACTATCGTAAATCAGTTAAAAATTTATGGTGATGAAATTAAAGATCAAACAGTGGTTGAGAAGGTCCTAAGATATTTGTCTACCAAATTTGATATTGTGGTAGTAGTGATAGAAGAAGTCAAGGATTTGACATCATTAATAGTTGATGAGTCTATGTGATCACTTCTATCACATGAGGCAATGTAGACATAAATAAGGATTCCACTTTAGAAATTGCTTTCGGAAGCGAAGTTTGTATTTCAAGAGACAATGGTCGAGGCATAAGTAGATCGAGAGGCATAGGATGAGGCAGAAGACAACATGGTCAGAGAGATGGTAGAGAAGAGCATGAACATGAAAGTGGAAGCACCCGAAGAAGCTTCAATGATAATCAAAGAGTTAACAAATCAAATGTGAGATGTTATTATTGCATTAAATTTTGTCATTATGTCTGTGATTGCAAGAAGAGGTTAGTTGATCAAGGGAGCCAGAGAGCTAATGTCACTACAGAGAGTACTAACTCCATGTTCCTATATTTCCATACCATGCATGAACCTTCTGATAATTTGTGGCTATTAGATAGTGTTTGCAGTAACCACATGACAGGAAACAAGAATTTTGTTGAAAATTTGGATCAATCTGTGAAGAAAATTTAGGACTGACAAGATTGTCGTTGTAGATAGAAAAGTAGTGGTCAACATTCTGACCAAGAAATGGGAGTTGAAGACAATCTTAGAGGTGTATTATTTCCTTGGTCTCAAACATAATTTGATAAGTGTTAGTCAATTGACACAGAAGGGATACATAGTTATCTTTCAAGGACAAGAGTGTGTTATATATGAAAAGACCCCAAGCAAGTCGATGATAGCAAAGGCACAGATGACGAGGAATAGACTCTTTCCTCTAATTATGAATTACTGTGATCAGGTTGGTTCTTTTGCAATTTTATTTTGTAATGATTATTGGTTATAACACTTTCGGTTTGGACACTTTCAATTTTCTTGTTTAACATTGTTGCGATAGAAATAGATGGTGGGAGGATTACCTCCCATCAAAGAACCTGTTAGTACTTGTGAGTGTTTCATTGTGGGAAAGCAACACCATGAGATTTTTCCCAAGGGAGTTGCATAAAGAGGAAAGAAACCCCTTGAGCTACTGCATACGGACTTGTGTGTACGTATGAAAACACAGTTGATTGGTAGAAGTTGTTACTTCCTCACTTTCATTAATGATTTTAATAGAAAGACTTGGGTTTACTTCTTGAAACAAAAGTCTAAAAATTTTGGTAAGATAAAGGAATTCAAAGCATTAGCAGAGAACCAAATTGATCGATATATTAAGGTATTCAGGTCAAGTCATAGTGGAGAATATGATTCAAAGGCATTCCATGATTACTGCAAACAACATGGAATCCGAAGATAGTTTATGACTAGGTACAAACCGCAGCAAAGTGGTGTAGCAAAGAGAAAGAATAGGACAATTATGAACATTGCAAGGAGCATGTTGAAAGGAAGAAACTTGTCTAATGAGTATTGGGCAGAAGCAGTTGCATGTGTTGTTTATGTGATAAACATATCTCCTACAAAGAGTGTAATGAATAGAGTATCAGAAGAAACATGGTCAGATATGTCCTACAATGTATCTCATCTCAGAGTGTTTGGTTGTGTAGCTTATGCAGATGTGCCTAAGAAGCGACAAGGAAAATTGGATGATAAAATTGAAACATGCATATTTATTGGTTATAGTGACCAATCAAAAGCTTACAAATTATATAACCCTATCACCAAGAAGACCATAATTAGCAGAGTTGTTGTGTTCAAAGAACAAGAGTCAGGGAATGGTAGTATAGACAAAACAACTGATGCAGAAGTTCCACTGATCGAAGAAGATGATGTGGTTGAAAAGGAGTAGTAAGAATCACACGTGAAGACACCAAACAAAGACATACCAATAAGGACTCCAAGATTTTTTTAGCAACATAGATCTTCAAGCAGATCAATAGACCCAAATTCTCCTAACAACCAATTAGGTGATGAATCAAATAATGGTAAGAGAAATATGAGAAGTCTGGAAGATATTTATGATTATTTGGATGTTAGTTCAAATTTTACATTATTGTCTTTTAAACCTTCTTTATTTGAATAAGCAATCAAAGATGAAAAGTGGGTGCAAGCCATGGATGAAGAAATTGAACATATTGAGAAGAATGATACATGGGATTTGGTTGATTATCTAAAGGATAAGAATTTCATTGATGTGAAATGGGTGTACAAGACAAATTTGAATGAGAAAGGTGAAATTGATATATTTAAAGCAAGGCTTGTAGAAAAATGATTCTCGTGGCAACTGGGAAGATATTTTTGAGAAACATTTGCTCTAGTAGCTAGCCTGGATACTGTAAGAGCAATTCTAGCCACAGGAACTCAGAACAAGTGGAAAGTATATCAAATGGATGTTAAATCAACCTTCTTGAATGGAATTCTAGAAGAAGAAATATGTGCAATAGCCTCTAGGATATGAAGTTGAAGGTAAAGAATGATGAGAAATGGCAACAAGAAATTCTAGTTTTATTTGTCCTTGAATTAAACTAAGAATTAAAATCGAATTCTATTCTTATACAAACTTGTAAATAGTTAATTAAGTTTAATTAACTTAATTAGCTTAGGAATTTCGAGTTGGAAGTCTTTCTAAAGTCATCTATATGTTCTCCCTATATTATATGGGTCTAGGATGAGTTAATTGTGACTTGTCATTAGACTACTCAGTTTACTGAGTTAACTTCGGTTAATTAGTTCCAAATTGTTTGAGGAACTAATAATGAGTTAATAGTTAGTTGGTGCACTAATGAATTAACTAGTGCTACTCTAGTTAACTAAATATTCCCTCATCAAAAACTCATGCATGTCGATTCTGAGAAAGATCCAATTGATACTAGAGTGCAGGGACAGGGTACTATCAGCTGTATCATTTATTGAGTTGTATAGATCATGCATGCAATCAAGAACTGAACCGTGAAGGGATTGCGTAGTTTTGGATGCACTGGTTTCCCATTAATATGGGCTAATCAACCATAAAACTTGCACAAGGAAATAGTGGCTTGGAGAGTTGGAGAATTGGCTAATTGTTGGCCAAGAGTTTGCTTGTGAGCTAGAGATTGATTTTACTGAGCGTTGGGATTGTTCTTGTGAGAACAAGAATTATATTATCATCTTGGATTTCTGATATATGAAATATAGATAGTTAGGTTTTGAGTTGTGGATTTACCCAGATATTTATTGTCTTATGTGTATTTGATTATCTTCCTCTTGTTGATTATTATTTTCTTCAAATCTATTCGCTTCCACTAGTTGATAGTAGAAGTAGATTCTTTTCCTGTGCTTTAGTAAATTACATGAGCTTGTGAATATACAAGAAATTCTACATGGTATCAAAGCTGAGAATCGTATACTAGATGAGATTTCGAAGTTTTGAGTTCTGGGTTATAGGTGAAATTCAAATTTGTAATACATACTTCAGGATCGTCAAATGGCGTTCTATGGTTTGCAGCTCAAGTATGCCCTGGAAGGTAGCTCGAATTTTATAGCCTGGAGGGACAAGATGGAGACTGTGCTAGAATATAATGGCTTGAAGGAATTCATTGATCAAGAAGTTCCTAAGCTAGCAACATCAGATGCACAAAATTTGGTTGAATGGAAGAAGTGTCTCGTGTAGACAAGGCGGATAATCCTTGAATGAGTTTGAGACAACATTGTCTCGAGTTTGCATGGAAAGGAAACTCCGCATGCTATGTGGAAAACATTTACGGAATTGTATCAAAACAACAGTGACCAAAGGAAGTTTTTACTGAAGGACAAAATTGGAGAAATCAAAATGGATAAAGGCGAGACTATTTCAAAATACTTGACCAAGTTCACTCAATGTTGTGATGAACTTGGAAGTGTTGGAATCACGGTTTCCAAGGAAGATATGGTGAGCCTTTCTCTTCTAGGACTCCCAAAGAGCTGGCATATTTATTAGGACTCTGTCAATGGTCGAGAGAAGCTGCTAGATTGGGAACGAATGTGGTCAGATTTCATGCAAGAGGATATTAGGAGGAACACTAGGGATGCCTCTTCTTCAAAGACTGATGATGAAGAGAATTGTGCCTTAGCGAATAAGGGGAAAGGGAAAGCTTCCCATTCCAAATAGGATTCTTATCATGGAGGTAAGAAGAAAGGCATAATGAAAGTTAAGTGTTTTCATTGTCATGAGCTAGGCCATTTTTCTATAAATTGTCCACTCAAGAATTCCAAGAAGAAGTCCTCAGGAGGAGTGGCGGGTGAGGCTTTGGCCTCTTAATTCGAATTTGAAATTTCCCTCATTTCATGCATGGTTCCATCAATGATGGGAGGTGTATGGTACTTAGATAGTGGAGCTTCATTCCACATGACTGGCAAAAAAGAGTTATTCCATGACCTGCAGGAGAAAGATCTCTAGATGCATATCGAGATACGTGACAATGGGAAGTATAGTGTTACTGGATTGGGCACGATTACTTTTCAGAGGGAGCATGGGGCTCCACTCACCTTGTAGAATGTTATGTATCTGTCTGGGCTGAAGAAGAACTTGGTATCCATTTCCATGCTTAAGGATAGAGGCTATGTTGTGATCTTCTCGAAAGGAAAGGTGTTCCTTCGACACATAGCCATGAGTCAAGTAAAGAAGATAGGGATTAAGGTAAAGAATATATATAAGTTGGAGGTAGATTATTGTGCTTCTTTGAGCTCAAAAGAAGAAACAGTGTAGAGCTGAGATGTCGGTGATTTGTGGCACAGGCGACTGGGCCACTTGCATCATGGGGCTTTGAGGATATTGCAATAGGTCTCTACTGGTCTTCCCAAAGGTATGCTTGAGCAAGTTGATACATGCAGGGGGTGTACTTTGGGAAAATACACAAAGTATTCCTTACACGAAAGAGACAGTCGAGCAAAGGATATTCTAGGGAGAGTCCATTCAGATGTGTGTGGACCATTCTCGCGACATCCATGGCCAAAAACATGTATTATGTTATATTTATTGATGATTGTTCTCGTAAATGTTGGATATTTTTCATGTGAAAAAGGACCAAACTTTCACAAAATTTTGTGTGTTTAAAGAATTGGTGGAGAAAGAGTCGAGCATGAAGGTTAAAGCCCTGTGGAATGATAATAGTGGTGAGTATGTCTCAAACAAGTTTAAGAAATTTTGTGTAGTAGAAGGGATTAAACAGGAGTCAACGACACACCATAACCCTCAACAGAATGGGGTGGTTGAGAGGAAGAATAGAAGCATAGTAGGGAGAGCGAGAGAAATGTTGCATGATAAGGGATACAGTTGTGGGCTGAGGAATGCAACACAATGTTTTATGTTTAGAACCGTATCCCACATCGGACACTTGAGATGAAGATACCAGAGGAGGCTTATTCTGGTAAGAGGCCAGATGTTGGTCACTTTAGGATTTTTGGGTCATCGGTATATTTCCATCTGATGGAAGATACATGGAAGAAGCTTGAGCCAAGAGCAGAGTTGGGGATATTTGTGGGCTATAGTGATACACCTTACAAATATCAGGTGTACTTGTCAACCAATAGGATGAAAATGGTTCGCAGGGATGTCAGATTTGATGAGGAGAAGGCCATGCGAGTTTCCCTTGAGAAGGAGCTTGAGCTACATGTAGATGATGATCTTTTAGCTCCTAAGGTTGTGGAGCCTCGGATTGATGTGGAGTAGCCACATGCAGAGGATCCGGCAGTGGAAACATCCACTGAGGCAGAGTCTTATAGAGAGGGAAGAAAGCACACCAGAGAGGCTAACAGATTGTTGGATGATGCACGGTGTTGTAACACGCATTTTTGTTGCTTGTAGTATTCATTTTTCATTCAAGAACTTGAAAATATTTCAAAAAAGATAAAAGCAAGAGGAAGAAGTGATAATGAAATAACGGAATTTCTAAAAGAACAAGTATAAAAGAATCAGTCCCAGTATACCCATGTGATCAAGTTAAATCATAATATAAATGGTTATATGGAGTTATCACCGAAATGTGTGTGTATATATATATATATATATATATACACTATGTTGTAAAGCCCAAGAATAACAACGAAGTGAGTATTCGCAGAAGTTAAGCTCAGAGAGAGTTGAGTAGCAGGAAAATGAAAGGCCAAAACCCTGAAGTAAACCCCAGAACCACAAAATACTGAAGAAATGACGCAAAGTAAAAGTGAGGGGACAGATGAAGAATGAACGCACAGGAATCGTTGGATCTTGGAGATCAACGAATGAGGTCGAAGGAAATGAATAATCCAGACTAAATCATGTAGATTGGAATCAAGGAATGAATGGTGGAGATTAACCAGAAGCGTTGGTGGAAGAGAAATCTAAAGGAGCATCGTCGCCATCAACGGTCGAAGATCTACAGTCATCGGGCGCGAACAAGTTTGGGCATTAAGCAAGACGAAGGGCGGATATAAATCTATAAGCAAGATTTTGGGATGATGCAAAATGGTAAATGGTATTTAGAGGAAAGCGCCCGATTCCATTTAATGGTTGACACGTGGCAACTAGAGGAGAGAGAAAAACCACTCATTTTAGGTGGGTAACTCTTGTGCAAGTAGTCCACCTAAAATTGATATCAACCATCAGATCCTAGGGTTGAAATCTACAGTGGAGAATGGACCCGATATATATGTGTTAGCGATGCGATTAAATCACAATTGCAAAATGCAACGTCATTTATATGAAATCACCCCTGGCCGGACCCAAAAATATATGCATTATGTTTTAAACTCTCAGCGTGTCTGTTATATCGCATATCGTTAAGTTTTGTATTGATATATCATTTGAAAGGGCCGATTGCGATTTGTGATACGAAGTTAATGGAGCATTGAACAGGCATATTCGATGGATTTATGTAGTTGATTTAATTCTTTTTGAGTTCCACGGTAAACCAAATATTAGCATTAATTTCGTTTTATAAAGGGAAAATCAGTGTTAAAACCAAATCTAAAGAAAAGGGAGTTGGGCATGTTTTATTTGTATTTTGGCCAATCAAAACGACCGATATATACATAAGCCCAGTTTTCGCACAAGTCAAAGTCTAACACAGTTAATTACGGTGAAAGCAGATTAAGAATTATTAAAGCATCCACAATGGAACTCAAGAGCTAATTAACAGAGCTGAAAAGCCAGAAGTTATCCTCATCTTCTAGTTCAATTATTTCTTGTTATTGTATGTTATTTGAGTTTTCGTTTACCCTCTGTAAAATTCTGTAATAATTTTTACTTCAGATAGTTAGAGAAGTAGTTAAGTAGTTTGATAGTTTCAGAGATCAGTAACTATTCCCAATGTATAAAAGAGGAAAAGCTACAAAGAAAAAGGTTCTTGTTTGAATTTTGGAGAACTTGGAGACTGTATTCCTGATATAACTATTGATTTATGAAAGAATCAAAAGTTTTCCATGAATTGTTGGGTATAATTTTGTAACTTCTCTGTCATGTGTCAACTTATGTTTTCTTCTTTCAAGTATAGTAATGAAGCTGCACGCCTTTATTTGCTTATGTAGATAAAGTTAAAATTCCTTAAAAGAGCGCTCCTATACTTGAAATTTTCACCTTCCTTTCTAAGTTATAGATAATAGTTTATGTGTAAGGCAGCATATTATCTTTAACTTCTCCAAGGGTCATAGATAGTAGTTTCTATGCTAAGCAGCATATTGTCCATGATTCAGTTCTCATTTTCATAATTC
>APFE031154457.1:0-25064 GCA_000404065.3 Pinus taeda
CCCCCCTCTAACCCCCCGGTTCACTACGTAGGTTAATCGTGGAAAGAATATAACACAACCCAACAATCTTCAATCCTTTCGATTGCTGGCGGCAACTTGAGGTACAGGATATTGGCAAAGTAAGTGTCAGGTTCCTTGTCCAGGGCATGACTCTGAGGTGAAGCCTACTTGCTGGCTTGCATTGCTGGCTAATCTTCCGTGGTTGGCTGAGATATTTCCATAGGTTCCTTTCCTTTCAAACTACCAATTTCCCTTAGCGCCTCTGCCTGCTCCCCAGAGTACCCAACGGTGCTTTCTTCTTCTAGCCTGCTCTGGGATGCAGGACTATATGAGCTATCTTCCAAATCCTTCTTCTATGCTGAGTTGTCCGAGGAGGGAGGCGTCTTTTCCTCGGTTTCTTCCTTCTAGCTTCCCTCCTCCTCATCCTCTTCAGAAAAAATCACTGTAACCAGAGCCGTGACAATGCACTTATTGGTCCTTCACTTGAATTAGAATTTCGCCGACTACATAGAGTTGCTAATGGCGAATCCAGAGTCTTCCGACTCAAAAGAAGGGGGTGACGCATAGACAAGGGGAGAAATGCATCTTGGGCTGTAATTTCCCCTGCCTCCTGAGCTTCCCCTCTGCCCATAGTTGCACCCACGGCGAGGAGTTGCACGCGTACGAGGAGCCATGAGATGAACAGGGTGTTCTGATGCCACCTGAAGAGTGAGCAGAGCCTCCAGGATTTTGCTGTCCCCCTCGGAATTGCGAAGAGAGAGCTCGACGGCTAGAAGATTCCCACTTCCGCACTGCAACACTCCAACTGAACTCGACCTTAGCTTAGACCTTTTCGAGGCCTTCCATAAATGCCGAAAGCTGAATGCCTGAACTGTACAGAGTTCAGTCTTGAGGGAAGGCTTGCTGCCACCAAAGCCTCCCTCCTCTTTCCTTATCTGTTCGGCGCGCCTTTCCTTCTCCTTTCCCCAATTCCCCTTCTGCAAATGCAAACTGACATCATAGAATGTTGCCGCCATACTGTAAATTCCTTATGTTGTCCCTTGGGACCGAGGCCGCATTGAAACGCATTGAAGGGCATTGAATTTCCTTGGGGCGGAAGCTAGCCCATTAACTGCCTTCACCATATGCCTGTGCCGTGGCCTGCTGTCCTCTGCGCGTGGCTGGCACATGTCAAATTTATTCACAAATTGACACCCGCATCCGAGTGTTCTTGTGCCCTCGTCTGTATGTCATTTCTTAGGATCTCTTGGAAGGTGGACCATTCTGTCTCTGAAGCATTGCCCTGTAGTGTTCCTTCGAAATGATCCTTCCCCCTATCCACTCCTAGATTGGCCAAGAAATCTGCTAGTTTGTTCCCTTCGCACCTGATATGTTTGAAAGCTATGGCTTTGTTGTCCCTTAGCCATGATTGAAGAAGCTCAAGCCTGGTGACCATTCTCCAGCTTCTACTAACCTTCTGAGTCTCTGATCCTTGTTGAATCCTTGACGCCATATTTATTATGATTTGGGAGTCCCCTTCGACTATAAGGGGTGTGTATCTCTGCTTTTGTGCAATTTTCAGTCCCCTCCATAGTCCTTCCAATTCTGCTGCATTGTTTGTATTCCATCCTATAGAGCTAAAGAAGACTTTGAGCGCTTTACCCTGATGATTTCTTATGACTCCTCCATATCATGTGGTGCCAGGATTTCCTTTTGAAGCCCCATCAAAGTTGAGCATGTACGTGTTGGTAGGCGGAGGAGACCAATTTGTTGGGGTATCTTGCTGTCTGACAGAATTGCCTGTGGAGGAGTAGGAGTATTGTATATGGATTTGCCAATTATTCCATATTGCTTGTTGTTTGTTATTGGACGGGAAATCCTCCTGGGACCAACATTTAGTGGACAGGGTTTCTTGAATATTCTTGTGTATAATTATCCATACTTGCTCCAAATCCATTGCCTGATTTTTGAAAATTCTACGATTCCGCTCTTTCCATATATTCCACATTACAATACCTAGAATTATTTGCCAGAGCGTATTGAGAATGTTACATTGATAGGGCTTGTGAGGCCAGTTGTGTATGGTGTTATTTATGTCTCCCAACACTCGGCCTTCCTTTTGGCAGCGAAATGAGACTCTCTCCCATATTCTTCTGCCAAAATTACATATTTGCATAAGATGAACCGCAGATTCCTCCTCCAGTTTATAGTTGAGACAAATTAAGGGACCAACAAATTTTCTTTTTCTGAGATTATCCCAGGTGAGGATCCGATTGTGAGATAGTAGCCAGAGAAAGGTGGAGATCTTCGGCCATATGGGTGGATTCCATATTTTCTCCCACAACTTGTTCTTGATTAACTGGTCTTTTAGAATAATGTGGTAAGCTTCTTTAGTTGTGAATGTGCCTTTCTCTTCGTATCCCCACCTTAGTTTATCCTGATCTATCTCTTTGAGAATTTTCCTCGTTTGAAGCTCGTCTGCTAGGGAGCATTGAACTTCCTCCGGACTTTCTGTTAGAATTTCATGAGCTTCTTTCCAGATTCAGTGATCTAAATCATTATTGGAGTACCAAAAGTGATTGACCTTTTCCTGTTGGTTAATATTGTGAGCGGGCACTCCATGGATGAGATTTGCAAGGCTTGGGAATTGCTGCCATGAGTCTGTCCAGAATCGAGCTATACCACCATCCTTTACCTCCCAAAAGCTGTGTTTTTGGATTAGATCTCTGTGCAGTATAGCTGAGTTCCATATTGCTGAGCCTTTTCTTATTTCCTACATTCTTATGCGCTCCTCCAGAGGCAGATTGCTAGCATATTTCGCTGTCCATAATCTAACCCATAGTGTGCTTGGATAGGATAGCCATTTCCACCATATTTTTTCTCCCATGATCGCATTGCTATGTTCTGGATCTAGAAGACCGATTCCTCCTGCCTTTTTTGGGAGACAGGCTTTCTCCCATTTGACTAGAGCCCATTTTCTCTTAGGTCTTGTGCTGCCCCATAGGAAATTTCGCTGCAATTTTTTGATAGCTTTTAAAACCCACTTAGGCGATGCAAGGATTGAAAATCAGTATAATGGCATGGATTGGAGAACCGCCTTGATTAGCACCAGCCGGCTGGCCATATTTAAAGAGCGATGAGTCCAGAGGAATAATTTAGCTTCCAGCCTTTCCAGAAGAGAGGTCCAGGATGATTGTTTCTGAGCAGAGGAATTGAGGGGGGCTCCTAGATATTTAGAAGGCAATGAAGCAATGGAGAAGCCTAAAATACGAGCTATAGCTCGTTGAGTAGTCTGGTGGGTATTGAAGAAGAAGATCTGGGATTTGACTTTATTAATAAGAGCTCCAGAGGCTTTAGAGAAGTTGTCAAGCAGAGTGTTTAGAGTTCTGGCTTCTTGAACAGAGGAGTGCCCAAAGATCATGTTGTCATCCACAAATTGCTGATGAGAAATGGTGGGGGCTCGGTGGAGGTTAATGCCTTTGAGGGTTTGGGAACGGATAGCGGAATTGATGCTTCTTCCTAAGCCTTCCGCCATGATGATAAACAGGAAAGGCGACAATGGATCTCCTTGTCTTAATCCCCTAGAGGGACGAAAGGTTGAGGAGGGAATCCCATTAATGAGAATTGAAAAGAAAGAGGAAGAGATGAGATTACTGATCCAGCGTATCCAAGCATTGGCAAAACCAAAAGCTCCTAAATTTTTTTGCATATAATCCCAGCTTATACTATCGAAGGCTTTAGATAGATCAATTTTTAGAAGCATACCTGGTTTTTTTGTTTGCTTGAGGGAATGAATAATCTCATGGGTGAGGATTATTCCATCCATAATTTGCCTTCCCTCGACATAGCCGGATTGTTCTGGGGAGATGATAAAGGGGAGCATCGGTTTCAGTCGAAGCGCCACTACCTTGGAGACAATCTTATAGATGATATTGCACAAGGCAATGGGTCTATATTTATCAGGAGAGTTGGACTCCTCCGATTTAGGTATTAGAGCCATGAATGTTGCATTCAGGCCCGGATACATCCATCGCATGTTGCGGAATTCTTCTACCACTTGCCACACTTCCCATTTGATTAGCTCCCAAAAGTGTTGGAAAAAATCTGACGTGAAGCCGTCAGGACCCGGAGCTTTACCCACTTTTAAAGAATTCACCACGATTTCCACCTCCTGAAGACTGATCGGCTTGAGAAGCAGAGTATTTTGCTCCTCTGTTATCAGACGCGGGATATGCCTTGTGATGCTGTCTATTGCCTCATCTCTGTTGATGTTTGGCTCTTGACTCATTCCCTTGAAGTATTTTAGAAATTCCTGTTCTATTTCTTCCTGTGTCTCAACTTTTTCTCCCTGGGTATTGGTAACCTGTGAGATTTGATTTCGCATTCTCCGTTGCACTATGGTCCTGTGAAAGAACTTGGTGTTCTTCTCCCCCTCCTTCAGCCATCAGATTCTGGATTTCTGCCGCCATAGAACTTCGTCCTATCGCTCTCGCTCCAGAAGTTTTTCTTCCATTTCTTGTTCTTTTAGTGCGAGTTCTAGTGATCGCCCTTCTAGGATTATTCTTTGCTGAGTATTTTTAAGTTATTGAAGAAGCTTTTCCCTTTCCTTAAAAATATTGCCAAAAGTGTTTTTTTTCCAGCGCTTTATTTCTCCCTTGAGCAACTTCAATTTTTTTTGGAATCTTTCTAGTTTAGAGTTCTCATTCGGATTGCAGTTTTTCCATGTTTTATTTATGAACTCATTGAAATCTGGATGGGAAAGCTAGAATGATTCAAATCGAAAAGGTTTTTTGATGTTATTACCTGGCCTATTCCAGAGCAGCGCTATGGGCCAATGATCCGATCCAAAGAATGGAATGATGTGGGTTGTGAATTCTCCTCCTAAGTGAATTGCATTATCTGAAATCAGGAACCTGTCCAGGGGGGATGCTATTTGCAATGGAGCTACGCATCTGTTCATCCAGGTGTAGAGGCCATTAGCTATAGGTAAATCAATTAGCCAGTTGTTTTGAACAAAAACTTTGAGGAGAGATCCGTCCCTGTTGATTCTGCATCGCCCGCCTAGCTTTTCCTTTGTTGAAGCTATCATATTAAAATCTCCTCCTGTTACCCAAAGCGGATGAGCCCGATCTGTATTGAGCTGCGATATTGTATTTAGAATTTCCGCTTTCTGCTGAGTCTCTTGTGGGAAATAAACATTTGTGATATGGCCATAGATGTTTGTGCCCATTAGATGGAAGACAGCTTGAATGAAGTTTTTATTGGCATGTATATTATCTAGTTGTATTTTCATTGTATCCCATAGGATTTCAAGTCCTCCTGAAACCCCTTGTGCATCTACAGCTGTGACTAGACCTCCTGGCCAAGCTTTGGCTGCAATTTTTTCCAAGATGTTCGAATTGCATTTAGTTTCCTGTAGAAATAGAATTGTTGGTTTTTCTTCCATTATCAAGTTTTTTAGGAATTTCCCTTTCCTTGGGCTATTGAGCCCTCTTATGTTCCAGGATATTAGCTTCATTGAGAAGGTTTGGGGTTGGTGTTATAATACTTGGTGAGTTTGGCATATCTGCCAGACTGGACCAGGACCTCTCCAATCTTGATTGGTTTTTCTAGAGTCATTTTTTGTCCCCTTTTTTGCTATCTTTGGATGCAAATTTTCCATCCCATTGACTGCCTGTTTGTACCCCTAGAGAGTACTTTTTTTGGGCCTTATTCATAATTTCCACTAAGTTGTCGACTTGTGTTTCAGGGATTTTGTCAAAGTTACCTGATTTACATGCTTGTTCGAGACCCAGAATATCAAATTCCCCAATATCAATTGGTTCACTGTCGTCTTCCATAAAGTGTGTTTCTTGAAAGCTTCCTTCTGCCTCCTTCCCCTTGTTCTTGCCTTGTGTTGGATTGTCTATGTCCATTGTCGGATTTCTCCATGTTTCTGTATCTGACTGGCTCTTTTCGCCTCGCTGGTCCATATTTCGTTCCCCCGACTTGGTGACAGGGGGTGTCGTCGTTCTTCCTGTGATTCAGAATTTGAAAGAACCCCGAAGCTATTACTTGTAGAGGGCTGGGAGTTATCCTCTAGCGCTGTCTTAGGAGATGCATTTGATTTCTTGCTCCCACATCTTCTATTTGTTGCTTTGGTAAAACCATCCTGCGATTGTGGCTCTTGGTTATTTTGAGTTTCCGGCTTCTTATTCAGGGGACAGTCTCTGAAAAGGTGTCCTAGAGCATGACATTTCCGGTAGCGAAAGGGTACATGCTCATAGTCAATCACCTGGATCCAATCGTGATCTTCATGAAAGAGTCACACCGTGTCTTGAAAGGGTTGCTTCAGATCCATGCAGACACAGATCCGGGCATAGGAGGCGTATGTAGTGTATCTCACGGTTTTTGTTTCTTCTGCAACTTTAACGAAATCTCCCAGCACCGAGCCAATGGATTTTAAAGAGTCCTCATCCCAGTATTCCCATGGAAGCGAATATAGACGAATCCATACGGGAGAATAACTTAGGTCTTCCTTATCTGGGTTAAAGCGGGCTATCCATTCTCTGAGATAGAGCCCTGCAGAGTTGAATAAATATGGCCCTCCATCAAATACTCTATTTATGTCTTCCAGGTAGTTAAAAATAGCTGTAAAGAACCCATTTAGTCCTAGAAGAAGGGTTATTTCGCCTTTTGGCCTCCATTTTCTATTAATACAGCTCCTTAGTCCCTTTTCTGTTGGCCAGAATCCCATAAATTTTCCTATGAGAACATGATCTCTCATATATTGTATTCTTGCATTGATTCGATGGCTGGGTAGTTCAACTTCTGGTCTATGAGTAGCAACAGGTTTGCAGGTAGATGAACTAACCTTTGGATTTTCGTGTGGTGCTTGAGTATTCTCCGTGTTCTGTGTTGCCTCTGTGGATTTGTCCTTATTTGCTGAAACATTATTAGTATTAACCTCAGGTCCTTGCTGGTTCCCATCGATGGGCTGATTCGCTGCCCCCTCCCCCTGCGGGGGGTCCATTGGATCCTCTTGTTCAGCCCGCGTTCTGAATGATCACTCTGCCATTTATAAGTCTGAATGCGCTGTGCAGGAAACCTGCCGCCGCAAGTTTGCAAAAACCCTATCTACAGCTGGGTACCATTTGCGCGCTCCGTGACCTCCGTCCGCTCTATAGGTTTGGAAAAATCAGGAGGAAACCTCCTTTACATTACACAAATGAACAATTCTTGGATGATACAAGTGAAAAGACCTCCTTTCTATATATAGGAGTCTAAGGGGTCTTAATATAATCAAAGCCGACATAAGAATAATAATGTAAGGACACAATAATAACAATAGTGGGCTTCTATGGCGCACAATAATAACAATATGGGCATTACATTGGTACATCAATATAATAATGGGGTTGTACTAATAAAAATAAGGGGTCACACTAGTAGTATAGGGGCCTAACACTGCCACTCAACAATATTGTGAATCTTGGAAGACTCAAGAAAGATAACATCTCTAGATATTATAAACTTCTTATTCACTTCATCATAGAGATGGTATTCTTTGGAGGTATGAGTACCAAAATAAGATACATTTGTAACTCCTTGCATTGATTTTTTTTATTTGTTCCTTAGGAATGAAGGCATAACAGGAGGAACCAAAAACCCTAAGATGCCTCACCAAAGGAATGAGGCCATACCACATTTCAAAGGGAGTTTTGTTTTTGATAGGATGAGATGGAGACCTATTCTTTATATACACAACACATAGAACCATATCAACCAAAAACCTTATGAACTTAACATGTGAACAATGGCAAGTTCATAGCGAAAGAAATTCTCAATTTGATTTTTCCTTGATTACATTGAAAAAAATTGAATTTCCACATCAATAGAAAACTTGGATGATGCTTATGTGACATGGCTTGTGTCACCTAGTTTACTCAGTAAATTTGAGTTGGAGGAGTTAGAGTTCAGTTATGCATATGTGATTGCTAATCTGTAGCAAAAAAGGTCAATTATCTCATGTTGTTGTTAATTAGACTAGTTCTAACT
Source organism: Pinus taeda (assembly GCA_000404065.3). Lineage (NCBI taxonomy): Eukaryota > Viridiplantae > Streptophyta > Pinopsida > Pinales > Pinaceae > Pinus > Pinus taeda. Next base: position 8,017 of record APFE031154457.1, read on the forward strand.
TTTGGAGGAACTAGTGGAAGGTCATTTAAGCGATAGGACTTTATTTAAACTTAGTGATCATCTAGTTAACTGATCAATCAAGCCAAAATATTTAGGGCATGCAAAGACGTCGAGTTCCCTAATATTGGTGGAGATTCGAAGGCAATTTTAATTTCTTGTAGCTCACACATTTGCAAGAACTTACTATAACCATAGTCTAGGAGGTAGCTTGAGTAGGAGCTTCTTGTGAAATTGGAGAGGGAATGTTTGTTGGTAGCATTAATAGCCTACCAAAAATTTGTTTTGAACCAAACTTCAATGTTATGGGCATGGTTTTTGAGGGTGGATAATATTTTTTGATGTTGTCTTCGAGATCTATGATTCCCATGATCACCATAATTTTCCCAATCCTTCACTTACATATTTGGTAATGTCATCATTCAGATCACTTATACTTTTTTGTATTGTTTCTTGTGTTATGATTTCATTTAATGGAAATATGTCCCTAGTAGGCATGGGTAACCAAGTTCAATTTCTTATTGAAATTTTGTGTTGACATACTTAATTTTGATTTTGACCTATTCGGTTTCAAATTCTAGTGTGGTTGGTTTACTAGTTGACTACTAGCATTCACCAAGTGGTTATTGATGATCGTAGTTAGTTTAGAGTGAACGTTGGACTTTGCCTTGAAAATTAAGCCCCAATAATATGCAATTATCATGGACCATTTCAAAGCTCATACTTTTCTACAAAGGAATACACTATTTCCATTCATCAAGAAAAGTTATATGAGAAAGAACCAAGTGGTTATGCTTTTCAACATTTTCACATGCATTTCCTATCTATTGTTTTCTTATTGAGTGGGAAAGTTGGGTTTTTGGGATTTTCAAATTAAAGTTCTACACTAGTGGTGTTCATCTAACATTTTGATCTCCTTCTAAAATCTTGTTTGGTATGTGCAAAACGAACATTGGTGCAACTTTTAGTGGTTAAATTTTTAAAGATATGCAAATTCTATATTGATTTAAGATATGCAATGTCCAATATCTACATGATACATTTTTTTGACATTCCATTCATAAATTTGAAATTTGTAACAAGTATAAATTTTACTAATTAATTATTATATTGACTATTACAAAATTGAAGGCAAAGGAAGAATAATATATAATGTAGGTTTATGTGAATGGAAAATGTGAAGACAAAGGAATAATTATATAATGATAGGTGGACCATAGGTGTTGGGTTCCTTACCATCAATGTATTATATATAAGGAGGGAGAAGAAGGAGAAGATGACATCACTTTTTCTTGTGTAATTGAGGACAATGCTAAGAAGAGATAACATAGTAATGGATTGATGGCTCACACGTGACTTGTTTTTGAAATATCTAGAGCAATAATGTCTATGGCTAGGTGAAGAGTAGAACTACAAATGGTTTCTTGCAATAATGAATGTTGAGTGAATAGAATGTCATATTTGCGTAGACCTTTGTGAGAATACTCTATTCTAGGTGACAATAGAGTACATCATTTCCTTATTGGAAGTAATTAAACTTTTTTCATGGTATAATTTAATTATAAATATTTAAAATACTAGACGTTTACACTCAATTTTATAAAGGGTTGCGGACTTCTGAATTTTTTTGCTGGAATTTTAAATAATGAGATAGAAATTTGTAATGAGAATATAATGACCTCAATTCCTTGTGAATGCTATAAGTATCTATTATGTGTATTTTTTTTCAAATCGAATAGAAATCTGGTCAACTTTGTTTTTACTAACGAAAAAACATACAAACATATTCTATTAAATAATATTTTTTGTTGTTGTTAACAAAATTATTATCAGCCATGATTTATTTAGAAAATAACATATATTAAACTATATAATGAATTAATAAGTTGATAACTATTTAATATGGGTTCACTGTTAGTGATGTTAATGTGGATCATCTTATGATGTTGTGGACTATTTAGAAGTCACGTCACTAGTAAGTCAAGTTTTCATGTCTCCTTCTCATGTTTATACAAAATAAAGTAGAGAATGGATGGGAATATTTAATTCATGATACTAAAAATTGGATCACAAATTATCTTAAGTTTACACAATATATTGACAATGTATCCATGTGAGAAGTACTAGAGTAGAGGGATTGGATCAACCAAGCCTTTTCAATATATGAAAATATTAGGCTTCAAGGGGTCATGTGTTAGAGTGATGGATGCATTAAAGAGGGACAATAAAATTAAATCAAACTACTAGAATGAGATATTGATGGGTGGAGGTTAAGTTGTACCTATTATTGGAGCCTCATCTTTGGTATCTCCTTCTTTAGTATCTCCTTTCTCTATATGATCTCCTTAGGTGATGGAAATTTTTCACAAAACTATTTTGAGCGTTAACATTTGTTGATTACATAGTCATCTTGTTTCATTAATAGAATTATATTTCTTGATAAAACAAGTAGCAAAAGTCCTATTGGTGTGTTAGGATTCATAGTAATTTTTCCTTCCCCTAATATTATTTTTTAACTTGAGGAGGTGGAGGATTTCGAGGATGGCATATTATGTTTTGCTAAGCAATGTGAGCAGGCCTTTTAATTAGATTTTCCAGGTAAATAATTTTTTTCATATGTTATTAGATATGATCTAAGAGGAAAGTATAAATAATTGTGGTTGTATCAATTATTATTTTCCAACCATATTTTAGAGTGGAATATTTGGAGCAATCAACTTTATGTGTCATTTTTACTACTTCTCCCACCTTGAAAATTTCCATAGAAAAGCCTTAAGATCCATCTTAAGGCCTTGAATGACAACATTTTTTGTTTTCAGCCTTATTAAGGAAATAATGGTAGGGAATATGTCAATGAATATGAGTTACAAGAGGATAGAGTTGAATTGGCACTTGTTTCTCTCTTACCATGTCAGGCCAGGTTTGTAACTTTGAATCAAATTGTGTTTGGCATTAAAAGATAATATGAATATATACAAGGAGAGGGAGACTATTTGATTTCATCTCCCAATGTCTATTTGTCTTCTATCTTCCTTTAATTTTTGCTATTTAGAATATTTACATAAGCTTTCCTAATCCCAAAGATTGGGTGACAACATTTCCGATATTTGTGCTCAATCCAAATTCCTCTTTGGCATGCCTATACTAAGGCTGAAAATGCACCTCATCACACAATTAGTATGTGATCTATTCACCTATATGGTCCTCAAATAATTCTAACATCATATTGTTCACAATATTCATCTGGAATTACTGTGAAAGTCAAGTGAATCAGATAACACCTCCATGGATATAATCATTTCCTCCAAGATATCCTCAAAATTATCAATACGCCACTTTAATATTGCTAATGTCTCTCAATCTGTAGTTTTAGGTCATTAAAATACTTCTCGCCTTGTCCATTTATGTCTGAGACCACTAGTTTCCTCTGTTATCGAGTCACAAGGAAGACACTTGCGCACCTACCATCATCATCCTACTCACAATAGGCACTGAGTGTGGGGTTAGGCATGAAAGGATAGCCAAAGAGTCTAAGTGTGAAAGTGTGACTACCTTCTTTAGGAAGAGGAGTTCAAAACTATAGACGATGTGAGGTTGTGGTTTCGATTCTCATCGAAACAACTTCAAGGTCACCATTATGGAGTGAAAAAAGGAATGGATAATATGTTCTTCTTGCTTAAGCGAAAATGAAGATAATATATTTTTTGATTACATGATGAAGTAGGTTCATCGGTTTGAGAACCATTTGGTGGATGGTGATGAGAAACATAGTTATGCTTTGAAGATATTATGTCAAGATGGTCTAGTTGCAAATTCAAGGACATTTTTGCAAGAACATTTGCATTTTTACTATAGGAAGCATTGAAATTAATCATGTAATTAATGATTGGATAAGGTTAGTGGAGGGAAATAAAAATAGCCTTCAGGACATGGCCTGTTGGTAGGAAGTAATATATAGAAAAATAAAAGAAAAAGATGCAACAAACTTTAAAGGAAGATTGACACGATTAGGGAAGAGAACAAATGATGAAGTATTTGACAATCCATGGTTGTAATCACAATCTAAGGAAAAAGAGTAGAAATGTGAAGATGCGTTAAATACGAAAAAGAATGTTTTAACTAGTTATGAGGTCTTGCTCCAAAAAAGAGCTACGAGTGATAATGAGCTAATAAGTTTCACTTTCCCAGTAGCTACATGTTTCAAAAAGGATTTCGCCTTACATAAAACAATATCATAGCCATGATCCTCCAATATAGCTATAGAGAGCAGGTTCCTCTCCATTCCAAGTACATACATGACATCTTTTAGATGAATATGGGAGTCTGACTCCCTCTTAAAGGTTACCATACCAATTCCTTCGGTATTGTACCACCCATCATCCCCAATTTCTATGTTCATCTGGAGATCCTTCTCATCTAGGCTACTAAATAATTCTTTACATCATGTCATATGGAACAAGGCATGTGAATATAGATACCATGAACTCCCCATTATAGTGCTGTCCATACATGCAATCAAGGCGAAGCCTAATTCGAATTGTGAGGCAAGCACTTCACTTCTTGCTCCACGTGAAGGCTTCTTCTTAGAATTCTTGTGTGAACACTTTCCTGCATAGTGCCCAAATTCATGGCAATGAAAACCTTTTTTCTTGCTCAAGTCCTTCTTCTTGCCATTTTTCTGACTCGTCTATGCTTTTATTTGGGCCTTCTTTCCCTTGCTCTTATTTATATTTCCAACCAAGGAAAAATTATCTTCCTCCTCAGATTTGGATGTTATTCCATCTCTAGTATTCTGTTGAATTTCTTCCTACACCAAATTGGACCAAAGTCTCCCCCAATTTGGTAATTTTTCCCTTCCAATTACAAAGTGCCAATAGCTATGTCTGGATTTTAGAATCCCTAGGAGGGCTAGGATCACTAGTTCTCTAAAGGGAAGATTTTCTCCAACTCCTCCAAGCTCATATCGACACTAAATGAACCTGGAAAGTAATGTGAAATGATTTATCTTTTTTACAATTAGATGTTTCTGAGATTGTCCCTCAATGCTAATCTTATTGGTGTGTTAGGATTCAAAGAAACGTTTCCGTCCCCTTATTTAGAGAAAGAAAACTAGTTTAGAAAGAAAACTAGTTTAGAAATCTAGTTTAGAGAAAGAAATCTACTTTCACTACGGAAAGGTGTCAAAAAAAAGTTATTATTTGTGCAAGGAAATTCCAAATAAATTATTACATTAGTTTATTGGTTGGAATTTATTAATATGAGCATGCAATTGAGGAATGGAAATGACATCCAAATGACAGACCATGAAATTAGCAAACCTTGGACTTGGTGTGAGATCTCTACCTTATTCCATCACTTTCTTAGGAGTTTCTCCTATGATATGGACATGCAAGGAGCCTTTCTATGATATATTACATGAACTATAGATGATGAAAATCAATGTCACTCATCGCTTTATCTAGTTTGTCTTGTCCTAAAAATATCAACATACCATTCCATTTTCTATGCAAAATCGTTAGAGAAGTGGGTGGACATGCAAAGGGCCTTTTTTGTGATATATTACATGAATTATACATGATGAAAATCAATGTCACTCATTACTTTATCTAGTTTCTCTTGTGCTAAAACTATCAACATACCATTCCATAGGTGAAGATATTATTAAGACCCCCTAAAGGAACCATTAATGAAGATGATCCCAAATAATAAGCACAACACCCTTTGTCCAAAGTATCTTCATTCCAACATGATCTAGTTTAGAAATAAATTTAGTTTAGAAATCTAGTTTAGTGAAAAACCTACTTTCACTACGGAAAGGGGTCAAACAAGAAGTTATTTTTTTTTCAAGGAAATTCCAAATACATTATCACATTAGTTTATTGGTTGTCATTTATTAATATGAACATGCAATTGAGGAATGGAAATGGAATCCAAATGAGAGACCATGAAATTGACTAACCTTGGACTTGGTATGAGATCTCTGCCTTATACCCTCATTTTCTTATGAGTTTCTCCTATGATATGGTGAAACATGTATCCCAACATAAACTATATTTTATGTTTTTCTATGCAAAATCATTAGAGGAGTGGATGGACATGCAAAGGGCCTTTTTTGTGATATATCACATGAACTATAGAGGATGAAAATCAATGTCACTCACCGCTTTATCTAGTTTGTATTGTGCTAAAAATATCAACTTACCATTCCATAGGTGAAGATATTATTAAGATCCCCTAGAGGAACCATTAATGAAGATGATCCCAAATAATAAGCACAACGCCCTTTGTCAAAACTATCCTCATCCCAACGTGACCTCCCACACTACTATGTGATATTCCATATATTTTCTTTATTGATGCTTATGCATCTTATGTCACCCCAAACTTAATATATCCTCCTAATAATATTTTCACTCCCTATATAGAAATCTTAATAGCAAATATGCATTAACGTTTTCCGTAATAGTAATGAATATAAAAAGGTGCAACTGGAAAAAAATCTAATTCTTCTAAATGAGAACCAATTGTAACTCTAACACCCTTTATATATTTTGCATGATCATTTTTTTTTTTTGTTTCAAACTCTTTTCCAGTTCAACTAAATGTATTTTCCTATATTTGTTTAATAATTTGTGCGTATTATCTTAATATTAAATATTCATTAACCTTTTCCATAATAATAATGGATATAAAAAATGGAATCAGAAAAAATCCGATTCTTCTAAATGAAAACGAATTGTAACTTTAACACCCTTCCTAAATTTTGCACGATCAAAATTTATTATTTCAAACTCTTTTTCAAGTCATCTAAATGTATTTTCCTATAGTTGTTCAATGATTTGTGCATATTATCTTAATATTAAATATGCATTAACATTTTTTATAATAATAATGGATATAAAAAATACAACTGGAAAAAATCTAATTCTTGTAAATGAAAACTAGTGGTAACTCTAACCCCCTTTATATTTTTTGCATAATGAAAAATTGTTTTATTTCAAACATTTTTCAAGTCGTCTAAATATTTTCTCCTATAATTGTTTAATAATTTTTTTGTAATCTAATTCTTTTAAATAAAAACCGATTGTAACTCTAACCCCTTTATATAAATGAGAACCAATTCTAGCTCCCTTTATATATTTTGCATGATAAAAAATTTTGTTTTGTTTCAAATCATCTAAATGTATTTTCCTATAGTGAAACTATATTATTTTCATATACACACAAATTTCCCATACCCATTTGGATTTACTATTCTTTCTACTCACTCAATCGATTGAGAGGAGCCCATAACCAAAGGGTGGATTTCCTATTCATGCGACTCGCTCAATTTGATTCAACAGAGGGGAGCCCATAACCAAAGGGAAAATTGGAGAGTAGCATGGAGATTTCCAGAAGCCGTAGAAGCCGTAGTTATCCCTCTTCATCTTGACGTTGTTAGTGAGACTACAAGATTTTCTCTCAGCATCCATGTTGTGCACATTTTGGAACAAAGTGCTCATGCAAAAATACCAAAATCTCATGTCTCGTGTACTCCTCATTTCTCTCATTTTTCCTCTTCAAACATGCAGTCAACCACTAAAATATTTCTAATTGTATGGATCAATTACAAGACCAAGATGTCCAGTTGGCCTCCAAATCCCTTAAGAAACTAGTTAGGGAACCCTAACCAACTACAGGAATGTATTTCAAATCTAGGGCTTGTAGGGTTTGTGAATAAATGTACTTTGTTGGAGGTTGTTTCCACTTCCATACCTAATTTGTAGGACTTAGGTATTAAGGCCTTGGTGGTGTTGAAGTAGAAATAAGTGGATCAACTTGAATAAGGTCACTGCATAGGTAGGTAACTGGTATTATATATGACATTTGTCATTGTTCTAGTTTAGTCAACAGACTCGGCAATGTTCCACAATCGATTCAAACTTGTGCCCACACCATGACACCAACAGGTAGGGTCTCAGGTTTGTGTCAACTTGGTAGATTTTGTAGGCACGAATTTGGGGGACATTAAGTCTACTTGCAGGATGCAGTCAAGACTCAACTCAATCAATTTTTCAAGTCACAAATGCAAAGAGTCTGGAGGCCACAGTCGTGATTCAAATGTCAAATGAAGCTTGGTAGAAGTGAAAATTGAGTTTAGGGTTGTCTTTTAAGATTTTACCTTTCTTTATGTTAACTATTTTATATTCATGAGTGAAACCCCAATCAAACTCCAACGAATTTTGATGAATTTTCTCTAGTTTTCTCACATATTCAAGTTCATCATGAGGTTCAACAATGTCAAATTTTAATCTAACAAATTTGGGATTAGACAAAATTTGGAAATTTTGAGCTTAAAGAATCAAGTTCACCAAACCCAATGACTGAGCCCAGATGACATGTTTATTTATTATAGTGACACTTAATAAGAGCACCTTTACCATGTTAGGCAAGTATTTTTGTAAACTCTCTGGGAATATATGTTCTATGCTTTCCCTGGAAAGTGTTCATTTGTAACAAAGAAAATTTTGTATCTAAATTTCACCATTGATGACTCAAGAATACCTGGGTCTACAGAAGATACAAATCATCCAAGATTAACCTCCTCATAGATACCTCATATAAATCCACAACCTCCTCATACTTGCTAACTTCTTAATAAAGCTCCTACTTGGTTTTTTTCCCATTACGTGGACCCTAAATTAGATACCCATGGTGAATACCAAGTAGCTTGCCTTTCCTTCATGTAATAAGAAAAAATGGATTTTAACAGCCTAAGCAACAACTCCACTCCACACTAGCCCTTGTGATTTCTAATCTCGATGAGTGATCAGATCAGAACAAATGTATATAGCTATGCAAGGGGTGTCATTCTTATGTGGCATTGTGAGCATATCTTTCCATTATAAAACTTTCAATGGCATTGTACAATGATATTACACTTTTGACATGCATAGCATTAAGCAAGTTATTTACAATGGCACGATTAGGTGGGGATGAATCTGATGATATCTAGTTATTTGTGTAGCCTGTAGGTTGTAGGTTGTCGCTTTATGGTTTTTGGAATCCAGAAGCCATTTAGAACCTTTATGTCTATGTATTTTGTTTTGCATATGTATCACACTCAGTACCATTCTTCTATATTCAACCTTATATATTATATACATGAGAAAACTTGGATATTTGGTATATAATTGTTTCGATTCACATGTTTTGGTTGGTTCTGGTTGAGTTCTATTTCAATCCTAGTCTAACCCTCGAAGATGGTTCTATTTCTGGTTCTAATAACTTTAACTAAAATATGAGAATTTCATTAAAGAACTTAGTCACGAGTTAGGATGAATAGAATAGAATTGAGATTATATTAGTGAGTTACAGACAAAACTCTAAGGGAAACAAAATCATAGGGATATTCTTGTAATCAAGGACTTAATTTAAGGGTAAAATAAGAATTAGTTTTGGAATGATGACATGAATGGAAATGGAAATGCATGCACATGAAAGAAATGGCTAAGCACATTGCATACAAAAGAATAAAACTAGCATGATGGCCTTGTCCAAAATTTAGACAATAAAGTGTTGATGTTTTGTATCTTAGGTAGGTAATTTCGCACATACCTAAGTGTGAAGGCCTATGGAAGTTGCCTAATATACCATTAACCTTAGAAATTACTATAGTGATTAAAGTAATTTCTTTTATAAGACAAGCTAGAGAAAATTCACATAGGTGACTTTGACATTGTACTTGGTGTACAGTGGGCAGTGTTATTGCATGCATTTTCAATGAGGCGGGGCTGCTAACACCACAAAAGAAAGATCACAAGTATCCCTGCCCCAACACTAGGCCAAAAGCCTAGTTGCTCTTTGCTGGCCACCGGTAATAGGCTCACAGAGTTTGCTAAATTGCTTGACCTAGAGTTTGAGTTTTTTCGAGTGTCAAACATATGAGTTAGGTGGAATTGTCTACCCTGAAAATTGAGCAATATGGATGCATTACAGTAAATTTTATCTTATAGTTATATAATCTTTTAGGAGATTCCCTTGAACCCCCTGTGAAAATACTCAAATTAGTTCATACCTTATTCACCAATGTCATAAGACTTGGGGAATATGAAGCTCACTTAAATGCTTGCTAGTTCCAAGTTTGATTTAGGAATGATTTAGAATATTTCTATGCAATTTTTGAATCTATGGAGCCCAACATGGCAAGAGATAGTGCAGAGTGGATGACTGTGGAGAAGCTCTTATTCACAGAGAAAATAATGGGAATTGTAGCTTTTGAGGGATCCGAAAGAAAAATCAAACTGGAAGTAAGGGATTAGTGGCATACTCTGATGAAGTCAGGAACATTCAAATATACTAATTTAAGTCATTATGCAAGAAGCCAAGCTCAATTTTTTCTCTATAATTATTGTGAAGCGTATTCTTTAGATGAATCCTTAGGTTTCCTCTCTTTGGCATATGAAAATTGGCCCCTCCTCACTGCCTCAGCTTGGTGCTGTTGCTAGTCTCTAAGAATCTGGCAATCCCTTGTATAGTGCAAATTGATTATTCAATATACATAGAACATCTACTGCATTTAGGATGGAAATAAAATTATGCTTTGTGTACATACATACACATTGTGACTGTAAATAAAGGTTATATCATGATCGTTTGAATATGTCTATAATTTTTCTCCTCCCTCTTTTCTTCAGTAATATTAGTTCTAGCACATGTCATCCCTTGGTAAACAATTTTTAGTTGAGTAGACCAATTATTTCTTGTAGGCAACAGAAAATGGTGGGATGATTGACCTCTACCATTGTTGGGTGTGCATGACAACTCTATAACCCTAGATTAAATCAAGGGCTTAGGAAAAGAAGGGATTGAGAAAAATTCTCTCATCTCATTCTTCCTTACTTTTCACCCCTCTCGATTCTCCCTGGTTTCTCTTCTGTTATATATGCAGAGAAAGTGTTGCAAAGCCTCCATTTTTACCAGAGAGACTTCAATTTGTTCTATGTTGTCCATGGAAAGTGTTCATTTGTAACAGAGGAAATTATGTATCTACATTTCATCATTGATGACTCAAGAATACCTAGGTCTAGAGAAGATACAAATCATCCAAGATTAGCCTCCTCATAGACATCTCATATAGCTCCACAACGTCCTCAGACTTGCTAACTTCTATATAAATATTTTGCTTGGTTTTATACCCATTAATTGGATCCTAAATTAGATACTCAAGGGGAATAACAAGAATCTTGCCTTCCCTTCATCTAATAAGAAATAATGGCTTTTAAGAACCTAAGAAACAACTCCACTCAACACTAGCCCTTGTGATTTCTAATCTCAATCAGTGATCTCAGATCAGAACAAATGTATCTAACTATGCAAGGGGTCTCATTCTTATGTGGCATTTCCAGCATATCTTTCCATTATAAAACTTTCAATGGCATAGTACAATGATATTACACTTTTGACCTACATGGCATTGAGAAATTTATTTAAAATGGCACCATTAGGTGGGGATGAATCTGACGATATGTAGTTGTTTTTGTAGCTTGCAGGTTGTAGGTTTTCGCTTTATGGTTTTTGGAATCTAGAGGACATTTAGAACCTTGATGTATATGTATTTTGTTTTGCATATGTATCACACTCGGTGCCATTTTTCTATATTGAACCTTACATGTTATATACATGAGCAAACTTGGATGTTTGGTGTATAATTGTTTCAATTTACATGGATATACATAAATAAGTTTTTGTTAAAATTTGTAACTTTTTAGACAACTAATAATAAGCCAGATTCATTGGTTGGCTCTGGTCTAGTTCTATTTTAGTCTCAATCTGACCCTCGGGGCTGGTTCTAGTTCTGGTTTTGATAACTTTAACTAAAATATGAGAATTTCAGAAGAGAACCTAGTCACAAGGTAGGATGAATAGAACAAAGTTGAGATAAATGAAGTATTAATGAGTTACATACATAACTCTAAGGGAAACTGTTTCATAGGGATATCCCTATCATCAAGGACTTAATTTAAGAGTAAAAGAAGAATGAGTTTTGGATGTGGTGAAGATGCTAAAGGTTGTGAGGTTCGCTCTGGCAGTTGGAAAGGACAATGACAATTGTTCTTCATCGAGGAAGAGTAGATTCTTTTCTTTCAAAACCTCTTCCAATTGTTATTGATCTCTTATTATTTGACTACTTTGCCATTTACCTTTGAAATACTAAAATTTACTTCTTGAATATCTATAATAGCCCCAAATTGGTTGATCCATGCCTCAGGATACTCTGCCACCTCATTCAATCTGAAATCATCACATGCCATGTGTAGAGAGTAGATAGAGCATAAAAATGCTTCATTGTCATCACCTATTAATGCAACAAAAGGAGGCAAAAGACCACTCATTTGTTGGCAATCTCCAATGTTCGAATCATATAGAACATAAGTCTCAAGGATGCTGATTAATTTTGCATAATAATGATTACGAGATGTTTATAGGTGCTCATCATTAATAGTAACCAAAAACTTTTCTGGAATGAGATTATATTCCTCCATAGATTAACTATCTAAGAAGGCCTCACTTTCTCTATTCCCATCATTATTCTGCTCCAATTCTTCTGATGGAATTCTCTATAGTTCATTATGTAAACCATTATGATAATAGTATGTAAAAAATTATCGAGTTTTTCCAAGAAGCCCTCGTATTGGATACAGGCTGCCATAAATCTCCAACTTATCGTTTGAAGACATGAGTAGTAGTGATGGACATAACAAAAATATGTCATCACCACAATGAAGTGAAATTATAAATAGTAGAAAAGAACTTAATTTCTTCAAGTTCCGTCCTCCAAAACCATAACATAGGAATGAACTTTACAATCTTGTCGACTTTAATTTTCTAACTTGTTAAACAATTGCAATGTTTTGCCCATTTAGTGGTAATGGCTTTTAGAAGAAAATGATCATGTTCTCTCACAATGATTTGATAGTAGGCTCCACCCACAAAATGGAGAGTGTCCTTAATAAAGTATGGAATATCTTCAGCCATAAACGATGACGAGGGTGTTTGAAAAAGATTGATATAACTGACAAAATTTCCATTTGTATATGCTATACATTTGTCCATTGTGTATCATCATGTCCAAATGAATTGAAAAATACAAATTGAAACACCTAATACAAATTCCCTTGAAAAGAAATCCTTTGACTCTGAGATGGTCTCTGTTCGATGTTTTTTTGTTTGCAATTAAAATCCTCTAGGATCACTAAACAATACAATTCAGATCTCCATGAATGCAGTAGTTTATTCCTATAGCATAAGCAATGCTCTAGTGTCATAGTATTATTGTCCATAAAAATTTTAGATTCATATCAACAACGACTTTTGATAACATAACAACTAGGACCTTATGGGTGCAATTTGTCAACAATTATCACTAACATAGATGCCTTTTGCCAGTGTTTTTTGACACTGGGATATTTGATAACCATCAGATCACACTTAGGTGTTTTTATAAAATAGAAAAAATTAAATCAGGGGATTTTCTGTAAAATATGCTTTAAAGAGCCATTTGAATCTTCCAAACCATGACACCTGTTGAAAAACTGAAAGAGTTTTTCGTAAATCATCCTGTTCTTGAAAAGCCCATGTTTTTTATTAAATTCATCACCACCTTCGTGTAAATTGCTCCCAAAGTTATTGTCTTTTATGGAAAGAAGTATTAAAAACAGTTTTGTCAATTTGGGAAGATTTGCCTTAAACATTTGCCGTGAAGCTACATGAATTACAAGGGTTCCAAAAGCATGTCTGGTCATCTAGGAACACAACCTAGGTTCCTAAATTTCTATATGAATGCTTGAAATATCCAAACTTAAGGTGATACCAAATCAGAGGGCAACTCTCACTCTAGAGAAACTGTCAAATTAGCGAGGGCTCAAGGAAAAACTTCTATGTGCTAACAGATCCTTCAATATTTGGTGCTCACATATAAAGTATTATTTATGCATAGCAGTGGTGAATTAAATCTAGATGGCCAATTGGATAGCTAATATGAATTAAATCTAGATGGAATGCATGTTTGTGGGATAGATAATATGAAGATATTGTAATTCTCTATTCAGAATAAGGGAATATGGCCTATGCTATAGATATTATGACAACAATTTCCAATCTGCCTCATTGGGTAACAGTGGAAAGGAGAGGAAGTTGGGTGTAGTATCTGACAAAAATTCTAGGCAATTGTCTTCTCTTATTACCTTTTTACCCATATCCTCTAATCATTTAAGTAGAAGGCAAACCGTGAGATTACGTAGCAGAGAGAAGGTAGTCAATCGAAGATCTATGGAAAAGGAGTTGTAATTCAACCAAGATGGGTTAGTGACAGAAAAATTGTAGGTTGGAGAAAAAAATTCCATCTAAAGGAAGATTATTTTCACATAAAAATTTATTTTGGTAGATCTTTCCTTGTCCATATAGCTTTGATGTTAATGTGTGGTTTGTATGTAGGTTTGGTATGACATATATTCCAGCATTTTGTTGTGCACCTACTGAAAATATTTTCAAATTCTCTTGTAGGCAGGTGTCAACAAGCTTGTTGATATTGTCAGAGTCACCCTTGGACCGAAGGGAACAAATGTTGTTTTGAGGAGAAAGTATGGTTCTCCGAAGATTGTCAATGATGGTGTGACAATAGCTAAGGAGGTATATTGTAGATGTGGGTTGTAATTTTTATGTTCTATATTAGATTTCCTTTCCTAAATTTCTTACTGTCTTAGACCATGAAGGAAAAATTCTCATAGGTCATAGAAAACATATTTATCTTTTGAGGATGTACCTAGTCTATGGAATAGCCACAATAGAGTAATGAATGATGATTTAAACAGTTGAAAAAAATACATGTGTGCAAGATGTTGATGGCTCAAGTTAAATTGTTATTTCCAGTCTAGTTAATGCATTTAAATGCTACACCCTACTTCTGACAGGTTGAATTAGATGACTTAGTTGAAAATATTGGGGCCAAGTTCGTAAGACAGGCTCCAACAAAGACAAATGATTTAGCAGGCGATGGAACTACTACATCTGTTGTACTTGTGCAAGGTTTAATAATTGAAGGTGGAAAGGTAATTTTACTTATTTATTTGTCCCTATTACTGGCTTAAGTATTTATTTATTTTTATAGGCCCTTTTGGTGGTTGTTGTTTAGTTATTTATTTTGTGAATTGTCAACGCTTCGAGAGGATCAAGCTAGTATTTGAGTGGAAAAATAGCCTTGTTGAAGATGAATTGTGATTGTGTTATCAATTGGTATGACCTAGTTAGGAAAACCCAACAGATAAATCTAGCTTGTATTTTTAAATATTTGTGAATAAGAATATGAGTCATAAGCCAGTTTAGGTGGTTGTAGCTGGAGCAAATCCTATTCATATGACAAGGGGCATTGACAAGATAGTAAAGGCTCTTGTTTTTTAACTCAATAATTTTTCAAAGGAGGTAAATGCACACATTTGAGCCGGTTTTAGTCTATGGTTGAGGTGCAATTTCATTAGGGGAATAGTTGACTTAAAATTGTCAGCTAGTGTTTCTTGAAGACTACAAGGTAGAATTTTTAGGAGTTACTTTTCAAACATTTAGGAAAAATGTTATCTGTAAGGGAGTACACATGCTGAAACTTAACACCCTATAATTGGCATTATTCTATAGATTGAAGATAGTGAATTAACTGATGTTGTTGTTGTAAGTGTTGGTAATAACTATGAAATAGGAAATATGATAGCAGAGGCGAGTAAAGTTGGAAGGAAAGGTGTTGTGACACTTGAAGAGGGAAAAGTGCATAAAACAATTTGTATGTTGTAGAGGTAATGAAATTTGATTGTGGATATATTGCTTCGTACTTTGTGACAGACAGTGAGAAATTGTTTGTAGGATATGAAAATTGCAAGGAAAATGATGTGAATGAAATATTATTGCTTCTTTTTGTTGTGTTGCCACTTGTTATTGCTCCTTGTAATGAAAAGAGTATGGATATAAATCATGTGTAACATTTTTAGAATAAACTCTCATATTAGTTGCAGAATTATTTCCCAATTTCCTCCATAAGTTTCTAATAGATCACAAAAGCTTCTTCTTAATAGGAAATTTTCCAAAAGATAAGCGGTCTCGTTCACAAATTCAATTGTGAACAAAATCATAGCTATAGTATTGTAACGAAATTGTTCAAAACGTTGGACTAAAAGGAGAGAATAAATGATTCCGATATAATATACAGGATAGAGCCACACATAGTGAAGGTAACCAATAATATTTACATAGTTCTATCTTGGACTAACAGCTCTAGGTCTTCTTACTTTCTGGAAGACTATTCCTCCTTAGGAGATTCAGGTTAAATTTTGACCTTGAATTATTATGCTCTCTTTCTATTGCAAGATTTACCAAGATTTTATGGAAACCATGCTTTAGGTGTACTAAGTTGAGGTCAGTAAGATCACAACCATATAACCCAAGATTAATCATAGTTCATACTTTACTCGTTCACTCACTTCATGATTAAAATTGGCACTATTTCACTTGATCGCAGGATCCATTGTTAGTAATATCTTTTTTTGACAATAGACCCTTAAGGGTATGCAAGTGTACTATATTACTGCCGATAAGAATCCATAAAATATAATCTCTTCATGAGTATAATTGATGGCCTTTACTATATTGGAGTTGAGTAGTTTCTAAATTGAAGAATTAATTTTTGCAAAGGATAATGAGTAATTTCACTACCCCTTTTCTTGTTCAAATTTTGATAAATCTTCCTCCCAGACTTGTAGATGGTGAATAATATGAAGAAGTTCCTTTGTGTCACTGTGCACAAAATTATGGAAAAGAACAAGAAAGTGAAAGAGAGTTGTACACTTGGTTAGAAGATAGATTTGTTACTGATCACTAGGTCCTTAACTAATGGTCGCAGTGTTAGTGGATAATAGTTCCTTCAAATAATGATCCTCATATGTCTCAGGTTGTTTTTATTTTATTCCACCTTTCATGGCATTGATTTGTAATGTGGAAGAAATTTTCTGATGAAGGCTGGCCACCAA
>APFE031154461.1:0-21511 GCA_000404065.3 Pinus taeda
CTTTGCTTAGTTTTTGACAACCAAATTTATGTTTTGTTTTAACTGCCTTAAGGTCTATAGCCAAAATGATTTTCCTAGGAAATTTGTGCCCCTTTGAATATCATTACCCCATGCTTCATCACACATCACAATCCTATTGGAAAAAGGAATTAGATTATGAGTAAACATCACAAATGAGAGGGAAGACTTTGGCTTTAAATGGTTATAAATAATATGTTCTTTGTAGAGTTACAAGGATGGTTTCCAACCCAGTTTAGGCTATAAAGTAATTGGTTCATTTTGAGTATGAGAACAAAAACCCTTTAGTAGCATGTAAGTCATCAATATAAAGATTAATATTGCTTTCACTTCAAAAGCACCTATTATATTGCATTAATATTGCTTTTATATCAAAAGCCCCTGTTATATTGCAGTGAAAGCTATGGTGTGTGATCAATAAATAGTATGAAACCAAAGAGGAAGAACTGGGAAACATCATAAAGTTTTTACTACATTTCAAATTTTGTGGAGTGGGTGTTTTAAACCAATTGGGAAACATTACATGGGTCACAAGAAAAATATATAGTTACTGATATGTTATGATTTATTATAAATAGAAATTTAACTATATTAAGTGTCATTCTTATAGATTAAATGTTTTATGTTCATTTAGGATTAAAAATTAGTTAATTAACAAAAACCCAATAAATATTGGAGTCCTTTTGGCTATAAAAATTAGCTAATAGACTTTATAATGTCATAAAATCTTTAAAAAATTAATAAAAATTTAGAAAAGAAAACCCTTAAATTTTACTACATTCAAATTGACCCAAGCAATAGAAGAAGAACCCGCCTCCTGGATTGACATGGAGCAAACTAGTTGAATGAGTTTATTGGTAATTATGGTTTAACTTTACTTAAAAAATAATAAATAAATTCATGGCTTTGCCAACTTGACAATTCACCAAATGAAAGAACTGCCTGATTGATATGGAGCAAACGAGTTGAATGCCAACTTGAAAATTCACAATTTACCGAATGAAAGAATTGCCTTTCGGATTGACATGGAGCAAACGATTTGAATGAGTTTATTGGTAATTATAGTTCAACTTTCAAGAAAAACTAATAAATAAACAGTAATGTATCTTCATTGTTTTTCTAGTAAATAAATTAATTGTTTTTCCAATTTGACAATTCACCAAATAAAAGAAGTGCCTTCCGGATTGACATGGAATGATCCGAATTTAAAGAGGGATGCAACAAATTATAGATATAACCATAAATATAGTGATGCAACAGAAATAACACTTCAGCTCATTAAGTCAAATACTGAAATATGCTTACAAACAGAATGGAAATAAGGCTAGCTCGGGCAATGGTAGCTTATCTTTGATAAGAGATGTGGCGGATACATGCCTTTGAGCTATGTTACAATGAGGCTTTAAGGCCTATTTATCATTGAGAAATAATGAAAAATGCTAAACATCTCAAAAACCTAACCCTAGGAGATGAAATGACAAACTATGGGCTCCGTTGGGGTAAATTGGTACATCAATTTCCCTTGAACATAACTCTGACATACGATCTTCATTTGACACACACGATAGCTTGTTAGAAAGATCTATCAGATGACTATAACTTCGAACAATGAATACGTAGTTAAACTTTTGTATTTTCTTGTCATTTTACAAAAAAAACGTCATTTAGGGCCTCAAAACGGCTCCGAAAGTTCAAGGTTCAAAAAAATTGCCAAAAATAGTAAACTATGCTACAATTAAGGAAACCGAAAAACTGATAGAAAAAATGGTGGGGGTTCAATTGGAATAGGAGAGCAAGGTTGGAATTTGGATTCCTCTTTACCCATCATACAATTTTTTGTTTTACATTTTAGGTCTTTATGTTTCCCTTCAAGAAACATTATGTTTAAAATTTTGCCCTTCAAGGGTGATGTTTTGATAATAAATTAACCCTTTGCTAATAAAGGTTTCATTAAAAACACATATCTATCATAAGAAAAAAAACAAAATGACCATAACACAGAAACAACTTATTGAATTCTCAATTTTGTTTGGAAATTGTATGGAACACTCACAATAAAATATCCATAATTCTGAAATCTAATGTCCCTTACTCATACATGCCATAACATTTGTATATATGAGATATTACTAAGGAAATATTATGGGACATATAAGATGACCAACAAAGGAAAACTCTAAGATGGACTATCCTCTGCATCCTCTCAATGATCATAATCACATGGAATCAATGTGGGGGTCCACCATAGAGAGTTTGTAGTGAATAAAGTACAATGTATTAAAGTGTTTTAATATTTCATAAGTAGCGGTAGATGTTGTTCTTCATGAGCCATATCTTTCACAACTTTTAAGTGATATGTTGAGACACTCGATATATGGTGCAGACTGTAGTCGAAGTGACACTTCATCTATTCGACATATGGCATTGTGACATAGGATAACTTTCATAAGTGAGTGGTGATTCAGTGATAGGCCTCTGGCCCAAATAGTCCAATAAAGGTGGGTGGCCAATACAATCAGGGAGAGCAAGTGGGAACAAGAAAGATGGTCGTCCAAATTTATTATGACAAGGAAGAGGTTTTTCTCTTTCAGCTAGGTAGGTTCAATATGCACTAGCACACTCATGGATTGATTGTTTATTTCATTCAAGACGAAATTTTAATGTTGTTTGCATAAGAGACAGATGCATATTCATTGGATTTCGAGGAAACTATTTGGACTTAGATTCTAATCCAACTTACCATGATCAAATGAACTAATTGTGAGTTATTGAATGACATTCCTTCTAAGGAGTATGAAATAGATATGTTTTCTGCCCCTTGTCCCTTCTAGGTGACACCTATGAGAATTCAATCATACTAGATTGAGCATATGATGAGATCTCATCATGAACAAGAAATTTCAAATCAAGCCAAATTTGTTGGTTTGTGGGCATATATATATATGAATGACATTATTTGAAATAAAGTCTCTGTAGACTAGATGCTTATTGATCACTTAGTTTTGTAGACATATATTTAAGGAAACTAGGTAATAACCTTTGTTGAATGGTCTCATATCCATTTTCCATGGTTGTTTTTCCTTAGGCTATAGGTGCCTTTTTGCAAGTTGTAAGTATCTTAATTCCTACTTTAATAAATATATGTTTTTCTTTCTATGTGTGTGCATATTCGAATTCACTCAGGAGCTCTCTTCAATTGGCATGGTCCACTCACATGCACCTCAAGTTGCATCAACAAGAAAAAAGATCAATCAAAGGTGAAAAGGGGCCTAAATAGATTTACCCATGGAATATTGAAAGCTTGCAATATTAACTTAGACAAAATAAAATAGAGAAAGACTAAGAATGTGAAGCCTAGGAATAAAAATACACAAAATTGTTATCTATAAGTCTATAGTTTCTATTTGTAATAATTCCTAAAGCATAAAAGAGCCAAAGAAAGGTTGTTTCTAGATGGTTTTGTCAAAAATGGTTTCCAAGGAAAGATATCTACATTATTTTCATGTTTACAATTGAGTTCTTGAACACCATTTCTACATTTATTAATTTTAATAAGTTAATAAATAGTTTCTAGTAATGTTTTAGATTCATTTCATTTTGATGGTCAAATTGTACAATTAACAAATTAGATTTTGGTTTACTTGAATGCTTAAGCCACTTAAAGTATTACAAGTGTTTGTTTAAGTAACACACATGGTTGGTGATAGATAGAGTAAATCATAAACCACAATAATAGTTAAATATATACACATTTCTTACAAATTTTATAAAAGAATTGTGTTTATAAATTGGAATTGTTGACAATTTTCTTTTTAGTTCTAGAGTATGTCTTAAAATTGCTTTTGTTTGGCTAAGATTTTGATTTCATGGAATATAAGGAAATATGTTAATAGCCCAAGGCACATTTGGTAAGAGCGAAATCTAGGCTCAGATTGGTTTTTCATGAATAACCATGATAAGTCAACCTGCATTATGGATAGCTTCTAGTGATGATTGTCCCCATTGTAAATAACTAAAACATCACAAAGAAAACACTAAACTTTTTTGAAAAATTGTATTTATCAAATTTTAATTATTTAAGATTGAAGAGATTTTTAAATATACTGAATTTATTTATAAATTAAAAAAAAAAAAGTGATTTAAACCATACAAAGCTACAATTTCTTTAAAACATACCAATACTTAACTTCAACCCAAAAAACTAATATATATATTATTTATATATTATATATATATATATTATATATATATATATATATTATATATATTATAGATGAAAATCCCACACATTTGGTAAGAGTGAAATCTAGGCTCAGATTTGGTTTTTCATAAATAACCATGATAACTCAACCTCAGTGATGGATAGCTTCTAGTGATGATTGTCCCCAATGTAAATAACTAAAACATCACAAAGAAAACACTAAACTTTTTAAAAATTTTGTATTTATCAAATTTTAATTATTTAAGGTTGAAGAGATTTTTAAATATACTGAATTAATTTATAAATTAAAAAAAGGTGATTTGAACCATACAAAACTACACTTTCTTTAAAATATACCATACTTCAATCCAAAAAAACTGAAATATATATATAACACTTTTCTACATTTAAATTATATATATAAATATATACACTTTTCTAAATTTAAATTTTTTTATATCCACTAAAAACACAATAATAATAATTATATCTATTAATAAACTAAACCAATAATACTTTTTTTATTAAGAATATATTATTTATTTTTTTTTCCATTTTAAAATACATTACAAAATACATTAAAAAATAAAGTTATTTAAATTACATAAAATGCAAACAAATTGATTTAAATGGAAATTTATCACAGTGGTTGTCTACTCTTCAAAGTCTTAGAAAGAATTTATTTATCATAAAAACTCAGCTTCAAATTCAAATGTTAGATTATCACATCCACTGAAGATCAAAAGCAACTCCTGCCCAAAGTATAGAAACAGTCATATCTCAATTTTTTTCTTCAGAGTCAAAACTTATAATCTATTCGAAGATCTGCCATGGGCTTACCCAAAACCCACAGAGTTGTCTTGCAGACTAAGAGTCCTCTGGCTGTCTGCATTATACAACTCTACAAATATTATGGTTATAACCGCAAGACTAGAATAACTAGGAGTTGCTATACTTATGGAGATAAAATTACAATGCAAGTTACATTGATAAGGAAAGCTTTTCGGATTTCAAAATTAAGTGTCGTAGAATCACTTGGTTCGAATTCCAATGTTTTGTAGTAGATACTTTCAGATTTTGAAATCTCCATGCCAAGACTTGAAATTATGTTGGGGATTTTTCTGGTAAAATCCCAAAAACAATAATAAAAATTTGCATACAGAGACAATGCTCTGTTTCACCACAGGATTTTTAACACAGCGGAAACATAAAAAAAATTCTGAGCAGCGAACAGAGTTTTGCACTCCAAAGATTTATGTTCATTAAAAGATTTCAGTTACAGACTATGATCTTCCTCTCTCACAGAGGGATTCACCAATTACAATTCACTGTAGTGTGAAAATTACATATACATTTCTCACGCTGCTGCATGGATCCTTTTGCAAAAGAAAATCACTTACACACTACTGTGCTTACCTTCTCTTCTTACGAACATAAAACAAAAATTACATATATATATATATGACAACCAAGTACTTACATCTGTTTTTACTTGCCATACTGCCGTAAAAATAAAAAACAATAAAATTTAAGTGGGGTTACCAACTTTTACCTATGTCCATACTCCCGCTGATAGAAATTAAAAACTTCATCAAAAACTTACCAACCCACAGTAAATTTTCATTTACTGTTTTACTGACATAAATGGCGGTAAAGAGACTTTTACTTCACGTCAAATTTATTTGTAGGCCTTTACTTCAACCAGTATTCAATTTGACTTTGGAAACTCATCGGGTTCGAGCTTTATCGCATTGCATGCACATATGCAAAATTGTGCATCCTTGGTTTCCCGATTGTGAAAATACTATGGACCCGATAATTTATCAAAAAGAATTAATACCATCGTCGGGTCCGAGTTATCGGCGATTGCACACTTATAAAAAGATAATGCACCACTTGAAACGCCGATAGTGATATGCCGATGCGATATCGACGATCGCTCATCACAAACAACAAAAAAAAACTTTATATCTCCCTCACTGCCATTTCGCCGAACTGCTCACTGCTGAAGTGTTCATCGCTGAAGTCGTTGGGGTCGCTCTTCGCTGAATCGCTGAGGTTGCTCTTCGCTGGAGTGCAGTTGAAATTATACTTTCAACACTCCCCTTTAATTTCAACTGCTGGGCATTCAATCATACCCAAACACTTCCTCAAAAATTCAAAGCTTTTCTGATTGAGTGGCTTTGTCAAAATGTCTGCTACCTGTTCCTGAGTCCTGCAATATTCTAAGGCAATTTCTCCATTGCTCACCAATTCCCTGGTGTAATGAAACCTTGTGTCAATGTGTTTCGTTCTCTTATGAAACACTGAATTCTTTGATAATGCAATAGATGAGCTATTGTCACAAAAAATCATTGTTGCTTTTGCCTGCTCTCGGCGTAAGCTCCTCGACATTCTTCTCATCCACGCTGCTTGGCATGCTGCTGCTGTAGCTGCCACATATTCAGCCTCTGCTGTAGACAATGCTACAATGGACTGCTTCTTAGAAGCCCATGAAATGGCTCCTGAACCCATGTGAAAAACATAACCAGAGGTGCTTTTCCGGTCATCTATACTTCCAGCCCAATCACTATCGGTGTAGCCAACTAAATCTAAATTTTCTGATACATTATATAAAATTCCAAGCATTTTAGTACCTTTGACATACCTCAGAATTCTTTTTGCTGCTTGCCAATGTGCTTCCTTTGGCCTCTCCATGAATCTGGAAATTAAACTAACAGCAAACATTATATCTGGCCTAGTTGCTGTTAAATCATAAGGCTGCCTACAATACTCTTGTACAAAACTAGGATCAAAATCCTTGCTGTTGTCCTCTCTGCTGAGTTTTAATCCCATTACTGTGGGAGTGATTGCTGCCTTGCACTCTTGCATATTAAATCTGCTCAATACTTCATTTACATATCTCGCTTGAGAGATAAAAATTCCATTTTCATTTTGATCTACTTCTATTCCTAAGAAGTATCTCAGCAAACCCATGTCAGTCATCTCAAATTCATCTTTCATGACTGATTTGAAATTTTTAATGAGGTAGTCATCATTACCTGTAAAAATTACATCATCAACATATAACACAACAATTAAAATCTTACCATTCTTTTCTTTGATGTAGACGGTGGGTTCTCCCTCACATTTGCCAAACTCATTTTCTAGTAGATAGAAATCTATCCTACGGTACCATGCTCCTTGCGCTTGCTTCAGCCCATAAAGAGCTTTCTTCAATTTGCATACTTTGTGTTCTTGGCCTTTCTTCTCATAGCCTAGAGGCTACTCAATGTAGACCTCTTCATTTAACACTCCATTTAAGAACGCTGACTTCACGTCCATTTGGTAAACTTTCCACTTGTTTTGTGCTGCTATGGACAGCACTGCTCTCACGGTTTCCATTCTTGCAACCGGTGCGAAAGTCTCCTCGTAGTCTCTCCCATACTGCTGCTTGTATCCCTTGAAAACCAGCCTTGCCTTATGTCTTTCTATCTTTCCTTCAGCATTGCACTTGGTCTTATAAACCCATTTCACTCCAATGACTTCTTTACCTTTTGGTAGCTCAACCAAATCCCATGGCTTGTTTCTTTCTATGGCATTCATTTCCTCATCGATAGCTTCTATCCATTTCTTATCCTTAATAGCATCTTCGAAATGAATAGGGTCATCAACATGACAATACAAGGCAAATAAGGAATTCATTCCTTCATCATAAATGTCACTTAATTTTCTGAATTTCTTACCTCTTTCATTCGGTGTGCAAGTGCTTGAAGATGCACTTGAACTTCCACTTTGTGGTGTGCTTGGAGAAGCACTTTCATTTCTCCTCAAGGGTGTCGCTTGCTGTCCTTATGTTGGCGCTGCTGTTTGGGGATGTGTTTCAGCCATCTCCTCATCATCTTCATCATGAGACAAACAGTTTTTAACATTCACTGTTTTCTCTATGCTTCCATCCCAAGCTTCCCCCTCAATAAATTGAACATCTCTGCTCACAAAAAACTTCTTGGTAGATGGGATATACAACCTGTAAGCTTTGGATTCTTCACTATATCCAATGAAAAGACATTTCTCCCCTTTGCTGTCCAACTTCCTCCTTAGCTGATCTGGAATGTGTGCATAAGCCACACATCCAAAAACTTCCATGTGGGTGATTCCTTGCTTTCTCCCACTCCATGCTTCTTCCAGCACTTTATTCATCACTACTTTTGTTGGACACCTATTCAAAATATACGCTGCACAATTTACAGCTTCAGCCCAATAATCGTTTGGCAAATGCTTTGCCTTCAACATGCTCCTTGCCATATCCATGATGGTCCTATTCTTCCTTTCAGCAACTCATTTTGTTGTGGAGTGTACCTTGCTGTAAATTGCTTATGTATTCCATTTTCTCTGCAAAACCGTAGGAATTCTTTGGATATATACTCACCTCCTCTATCTGTTCTCAAAACTTTGATACGCAGGCCACTTTGATTTTCCACAAGTGCTTTGAAATTTCGGAATTTTTCAAACACTTCACTTTTGTTCTTTAGAAAATATACCCAAGTTTTTCTAGTAAAATCATCAATGAATGTTAGAAAATATTGGTTGCCTGCTAGTGATGGGGTTTTCATCAGTCCACATACATCTGAGTGAACAATCTCTAAGGGTGCTTTTGCCCTTATGCATTTCCCTAATGGAAAACTTTCTCTGTGTTGTTTTCCCAATATGCAACCTTCACAAAGGCTGTCACGTTTTTCTATCAATGGTAATCCTCTTACCATCTCTCTTCTACTCAACAAGTTAAGACCTCCAAAGTTGAGATGTCCAAATCTCAAGTGCCACAACCAATTTTCATCCTTTGGCACGCTTTGGAAAGCCTCTTGGGTGACTGCTGCAATTACTTCTTTGTTTATCAAATCTGCCCTTATTCTCAGAGGAACATCCTGTTCCTCGTCATCTTCACTTCAGCAATACATATTTTGCTGGGTGTTATATCCATGATGGTGCATACATCATTCTTAAAGAAAACATTGTACCCCTTATGGACAAGTTGTCCAATACTTAAGAGGTTACATCTCATTCCAAGGACATAGTAGACATCTACTATGGCTTTCTTTTCACCCTTCTTTGTAAATATTTTGACTTCTCCTTTTCCCATAACAGAAATTTTGCTATCAGTCCCAAGTGTGATTTGTGACTTCACACTTTGATCTAAAGCAGAAAACAGGGCTATGTTTCCTGTCATATGGTTGCTACAACTGGAATCTAGAAACCATATATCTTCACTGTTTGTTTCAGCCATGTTACAAGCTTCTAAAACATTATTTTGGCTGATATTTTCTCTAGTGATATTTGCACTAGAACTATTACTCATATCATGCTACTTCTTCCTACATTCATTGGCATAATGCCCATATTTTTTAAATAATAACATTGGACATTGGATTTTTCATACCTTTGTCCTTGGTTCTGATTTGGATTGTTGCCTCTTCCTTGAGCATTTGTTGGGTTGTTCCTTCCACCTCTGTTTTGGCTTCTTCCTCTTCCAAAGGACATATGGGGCTTGAAGGCTTGCTCTAGAGATGATTTTTCATTTCTACTCAACCTCTGCTCATGTGTTATCAGTGATGCACGGAGTTCATCCATTGAAAAGTTTGAGAGATCCTTTGTCTCTTCTATGGTGGTGACAATCACATCAAACTTTGAGGGTAGGACCCTCAATAGTTTCTCCACAATCCTCCTTTCTTCAAGAACTTCTCCATGAGTCCTCATTTGTGTGACCAAACCAATCACATGTGTGAAGAATGAGTCAATATTGTCTGACTTTTTAATGTTCAGATTCTCAAAATCTCTCCTCAGCAACTGTAGTTTTGCTGTCTTCACTTTCTCCATGCCTTGATAGGCTATTTTGAGAGTTTTCCATGCTTCTTTGGATGTCTTAGCTGCTGCTATCCTTGGAAACACACTCTGGTCCACTACTTCATACAAAAATACAAGGGCTTTTGAATCCTTCTTCCTATTGATCTTTAATAGATCTTTCTCTGCCTGAGTTAATCTATTAAACTCATTTTCATCTGCTGGTTCTTCAAAACCATCTTGAACTAATTCCCATAAATCTTGACAGGCAAACAGGGATCTCATGGTTATTTCCCAATAGTCATATTTTTTCCCATTGAACTGTGGGAATTGAGGATTAAACATACCCATGCTGGTGCTGGTGCTAGCCATTCTAGCACTCTTTAACTATGCTATAAAATGCTTGATTGTGTATTTAAAATATTGACTATTTCTTCAGCAGTAACACAAAAAAAACTTTGAGGAATACCTGGATCTTTTGCCTGAGACTTTACTTTGTTGGAGAAGATTTATTGTTGCAACAAAAAATCCTCCCTTCAGCTTCTTTGACACTTTCAAAGAGCCTGAACTAGCTCTGATACCAATGTCGGAGATTTTTCTGTTAAAATTCCAAAAACACAAAAAATGCACACAAAGACAATGCTCTATTTTTCTTTTCTCCAGGATCTTAGCACAGGGAAGCCTTTGAAAAAAAAATTCTAAGCAGACATAGATTTTCTCACAAAAAAACTTTGCAATCATTAATAAAAGACTGATACAAAAATTCATCCTCTTTCACTCAGAGGGATTCACCACAGCATATACAGTGCTACTCTATTCATTTATTTCCCATTACATACTACGCTGTTGCGTATTGCTTACATGCATATTCTTGCGCTACTGTGCTTTTGCCTTATCCCTCTCACACAACTAACAACAACTCAAAAAACATATTACATACAAAATTTAAATGAGTTAATGAACAAAGATATAGACCCATGCTGTGAACTGCTCGAGGCTGTCCTTCTTGTCCTTGAATGAGCTGCATATTTACTGCGGTGGCTGAGAAATTCAATGTGTAGGAGTTGGATTACAACCTGTTTCCTTCTTCGGCTATATTAAGAATTGAATGCAGTCACCTACTGCTGTACTGCTCCATATCCTTTGCTTAACCAGCTCTGCGCCAATTCTTTGTTTCTCCTTATATTTAAAAATATATGCAAAAGCACTGTAAAACATAAAATTTCCTTTTGACGGACTTCAAATCTTAAACCATTATGCTTCGGGAACCCATCAGGTCCAGGCTTCATCGCATAGCGCGCATATATGAAAAGGTTGTACACCCATGGTTTCCCCGATTGCGATATGCCGATCGCAATATCTGTTGATACCTCCGATGCAATATATTATAACGTATGCATGAAAAACATTAAAACACAAGAAATAGGGCCACTACGGAACTGAAATAATATGAAACAAATATTATACACCCGTCGGGTCTGGCTCATCAGATCGCGACTTTATATATGCAAAGGCTCCGCCATATTGATAATGCCGATAGCAATACGTCGATAACGATATCGGCGATTGCTCATCGCAACAAATAAATGCCTCTTTGTCATTCCTCCACTGCCACTTCGCCGATGCGATATCGGCGATTGCTCGTCGTTGGAGTCTTCTGTCGCTGCCACTCCCCGCTTGCGCCAATGGGATCTGCCGACGCGATCTGCTAATACGAATTGAACTCTGTTGTCATCGCTATACCTGTACGGCAGTTGGAATTATCATTCCAACATAATAACAGTAAAAAAAATGAAAGGAAAACGCAAGATGGTATTAGCAGTCGAATTTCTCATTATACCATTCAATAACAGTAAAAAGTGAAAGGGAAACACACCCTCTTAAGATGGTATTAGCAGTTGCATTGTTCATTACAGTGTTCTCCATCTTTGAGCGAAACATTGGGACTCCTTTAACACCCAAAATGCTTTCCCCATCTTCGAGCGAAACACGGGGACTCCTTTAACACCCAAAATGCTCTCACTTGCAAGATCTTCAACCATTAAAAATTCTGCAACAGACTCTCACTAGAACTATAGCACAATAGAAAGTAAAAAATTCTGCAACAGACACTCACTAGAACGATAGCACCAGAGAAAGTTAAAAATTCTGCAACAGACTCTCACTAGAATGATACGATGAGAGATAAAGTTAAAAATTCAATTCTGCAACAGACCCTCACTGGCACATATTTATAGGAATGGTGTGATCACGGTGGTGAGGAGAGGTATAACTTTAAATTGGGTGAAACTTTACCAACACGAAGCGGGAAGATGGAAGGTTAGTAAGGTAGTTGTTATATTTAATATATATTTTTGGTGCTTTAATATTTATTATTAAATTTATTTCATATTGCAGGTGTTTGAAGTATATTAACTCACCTTATTATATTTAATATTTTTTTGGTGTTTTAATATTTATTATCATATTGATAAGGTTATTTTTTTGTTTTTTGTTTGTTTTTTTTCTTAATTTTTGAAGTGTATTAACTCACCTTATAGGGTTATATTAGGTATGAAAATGTTCATTTAATTTTTTATTCAATAAAGCGAAATTATATTTTTTTAATTTTTGAAAAGTTTTGTTAAAAATTTCTTGTCCAATTTTTCTGATAGACACTTTACTCAACGCACTTAACAATATAAATAACTATGGAAATCTCCAATTACAAAAATAATTATATTAAAAAAAATTGAATATATTTATTTATTATTTTATTTTTATAAAAACTTAATTAAGTGGAATAGGTAAAGTGGGTAAAGTGTCCATCCCAAAAGTCGGACAATTAATGAAATTCAGGCCCCTAATAATGGGTAAAGTGGGTAAAGTGTCTACCGCAAAAGTCGGACAAGATTACTATGAGATTGTTCCCTCGAAATTTTGAAAATACAATATAAATAATCGTCTAAATCTCCACTTACAAAAAATATTATATTAAAAGAGATTCAATATTTTTATTTGTTAATTTCTTTTTATACCTTGTTAATAAGTGGAATAAAGTTAATTAGTGGATATTTAATATTCAGAATTAAATTGTTTTTAATAAATAGTTGGTAAGTAAGTTTAAATGTTTTTGTTTTTGTTTTTAAATTGATGTCCGGATATTTAAAAATTATTATATTTTTAAAAATTAACATTAGATTAGAATTGTTTCTTTAATGAAAAGGGGCTGAGTTTGTTTATTTTTATAACAAATTAACGAGTGGACAAATAGATTAATAAGAGCACTACAGAATTAGTAACTATATAAAGTGATTTAATAAGTCGATTAATTTAATATTTTCAATGGATTCTTTTAGGGTAATTAAGCTTTGTATGATAGAAATATTGTAACATAATGTTTATCATTTTGACTAAGTCAAATTACATAAAAAAATAAAATAAACATAAAAATGACTCATGGTATTGAGAAACCATGGTAATCATGTGGAATATATCATATTTAAAGGGGAAAATTAAATTAGCCTAGATCCATCCTAACTCTTGATCTACCAATCCTCTGGGCGCTTCGAAGTTAAGATGGATATAGGCTAATTTAACTAATAAATAAAATGACCCAAAAATATATCCTTGAATTTTGGAAAAAAAAATAATTCACCTAAATTTTTATCCTTGAATTTTGGAAAAAATCATTTTGATTGTTAGTTAGACTCCCTAGTTTTTGTGAATTGAGATAAAGCTCCATTCTAATTTATTTGTTTTTTTTTAATTAAACTTTTTATTTGATTTACTTTACTTTATTTTTCTTTTTTAATTTTGTAATACCCCTCCCTTGTGTATTAAATTATTTTAAGCATAAGCTAAGTTAAAGCTAGGTGTGATATCCTCACTTGTGTGTTAAATGTTTGTAAACCTAAGCTGAGGACAACTAGGTGATTTGTAATATGAAAAGAAAATGTGTTATTAAATAAATTAATAAAATAAATCGCTTGAAGGGTGGAGCACCAAGAGAGAGGAGATTCTTGCCAAATCCCATGAGAAATGGGATAGAGATGAATCTTTCATTATAAAGCTTCTAAATGTGATTCTAGATAAGCTCGGACATAAAATATTTGCGGGAGATAAAGGCAAGATTTTATGAGGAAAATCTTCGTGTGAGATAAAGACGAGTTTTAACAAAAGAGAACTAGGCAAATGGAAAACTCTATAAAAGAAGGACACCGCTAATGACAACTAAATTATGAAAGACGCTATTAAATACCCAGTGCACTGATCAATTGAAAATAAATTTATCCTTTGCAAGATCTTCGGCTCAGGGGGAATCAGAGGTGATTCATGACTCGGTGGTGGTGCTCCTCCTTCCAAGTGAGGTTTTAGTTGGTGTCAGATGTGTGAAATTGTTGTATGATGATTCTTATTCTCCCTATGTTGTAGCTCCAGTTTGTTTATGAGAAGAGTTCTTAAGTTTTCTTCGCGATGAGAATTCTTGATGAATAATATATGCTTATGTCTTAATAGATTTAATGATGCTTCCATCTAATCTCATGAGATTCACTTGCATGGTATGTGTTTTGTGTTAATCCTTACATGTTATGAGATTAAAATCAGTTATCTAAGATATAATGATGGTTGAATTTTTCTCTATTATGGAATGACGGATTTATTATGTAGGTTGCATTCTAGTGTGAAGCTAACTGTAGAAGCATGTCTAGTGGGTAACAATTCTAGGACCCATTCATGGTAGAAATTGGCATGTGACAATTATTCATAAATAGATTACTTGTGTTAATGTTTTCTTCTGAAATGATTGCATCCGTTGTGGTTTGAAGTTCATATCAGTATTCCTTTGACCATGCCTAAGGAATTGGAAAATGGTAACTATACTGTTGGAAATACTGAGAGGGGGGTGAATCAGTATTTCTTATTATTTATTTATTTATTTTTAAATTGTTCTAGTGATTTCCAACAACATATATAGATATGTGTATGTATACATAGAAAATAGAAATCAACAGTTGAAATTAACGCTTTTATTAAAACTCAAGGCAGTGCAATGAAATAAATACAATATAAGTATAAATCTAATTGTGAATAATTGCCAAGCTCCAACTTGGACTTCAGTGAGGCTCCAACCTCCAGAGAACCAACTTTGTATTGCAGTGGTTTTGCACTTAGGAGCACCTACCCCCAATGACTTCAGTCCAGTTCAGTTCTAAGGCTCCAACCTCTTGGGCTCCAACCCAACCTTGGTATAAACAGGTATGCTGCTGCACACAATTCAGTTGAGGTTGTCTCACTCCTGCTTTCCTACCTCTGCTACTTCTACTGCCTCTATAGCCTCTGCTGCTTCTACTACCTCACACTTTAGTTCTTCACCACACCAACAACAACAACAGTTCTCTATTTTTATTGTTTTATACGTTCTCATGTCTTTGTCCATTCGTTTCCACTTACTTAATGGCTCTTTGGCTTCGTCCTCGCTTGCTTGAGGTTTGGCTTCCTCAACACTCGCTTGACCTTCTGGCTTCCCTCCTCCATTTTCTTTAGCTTCCTCATGTTTACCTTCGATTGATGTGATGAGAATATAATGTCGTCGTCGAGAAATTGGTGTTTCAGCAACACCAAAATTGGTGTTTTTGCAATTTTTTCACAAGTGTTCAACAGCTGCAGAAAAGGTTGGTGTTTCAGCAATGGAGAAATTGGTGTTTCAGAAACTTTTCTCCAAGTGTTTCAACAGTGTTCAATAGTTGCAACAGCCTTCACTAGCATTCACCAGCAACTTCATACAATGCTTAACCACCTCTGCTCCTCTTGGCTTCTTTTGGCTCCGATGGCTTTGTGTGCTCCTCTTCTTTGGCTTTGTCTCCTTCCTTGAATATTGCCATATTGACATCAATGACAATCTGTGTCCAACATATACCTAGAAAATGATTTTGGTTCTGAGTCTGAAATCATGAAGCTCGATACTAATGTTATTTAATCCATATAATAAGATGGTATAATTCCTTTAATAGAATAATCCATGACGGTCAGAAGATCTATGATATGTATACGAAATAAGGTTCGATCTTCATTCTTTCTGTTGCTTAAGAGTAATCTTATGATGAAAATTACAGTGGCCATTGGGGCCTGCTCCTTCACCACATGGGTATTAACTCTTCCTTAATGTGTCATCCTTGCAATCAATTCCCTCATGCGATGATTTATTCCATGCAATAAGTTGTTCAATTTGATGTTTGGAGAGTGTTTTGCTCGAGTTTGGAAGCTTGTGCAATAAATTTAGGTCGTGAGGAGTTTGGATGTGTTTGAGACTAGTGCCATGGTGGCTCTCTGGAGTTTCAACCTTGGCTAAGGAGCACCTTGGGCAACTATGGTTTTTTGGTTTGGGTTTAGTTTTGTCTACTAGTCTACCCTAGGATCCTAGAACCTCAGCAGATGGTGTCTGACATAGTCTCCACATCATTTCAGGTCTTAGGTAATCCTCACATCTTTGGAAGCTTTGGGTTCCTCCTCAGGTGTGTGGGGTAAGGTCTCTCTGTCTCTCACATCCTTTGCATTCCTACTTTGTTGCAAGGTTTTGTATTTTTATGTTGGCGTACCCTGTGTTGTGGCCTCAATGTTCATACCTCCTCCTACTCTACAATGGTGTGAGGCAATACCTGGACCTCTGGTAAGTTTCGTAGGGAGTTTGAGAGTGTGTTCTAGGTCCAAGGCACTAAAATTACTCCTCTTCTCAACAGGGGTTGTATTTTCTATTCTAGTAATTTCCTTGGGTCGTTGGTGGGGCTTGTCCCATCTAGGCCTCTCACCTGGTTGTCTTGCCTTTCTTGTTCCATTACACATTGTGTTAGTCTTTTGATATCTTTTCAATTGGGGAAAGGATTTTGTGGTATCTGGTATTGTATTGTTTCTTGTAGGTACATGAACAGATCCTTCTTGGTCTTCACCCTTAGCCAACTGTTAGCCTCTCTCAATTTCGGTATCCCCAAGCAACGGGGCCAACCCCATTGAGGGAGGGGTCAAGATGCCCAAGATGGCACCCCGAGCCTCGACACAAATCATCCTTCACCAACTCAACTAGCCACGAAATAGAGGGTGCATAAGCTACTTCTCTTGCTCTCTCTCTAGGCTACTTGGAGGCCTCTGCTTCTATGGAATCCATTGTTGAGCAGCTATGACACATCCAAATTGATTTGGACATATTCAAGGAACACTAGTATGATGGTCAAAATGAAATATCGACCTATCTTACTAATATTCAATACAATCAAAATGAAATTATGGCTCAACTAGGTAGTCTCCATCGTATTCGTCGTCGCACCAATGATCATCATTGCAGCTTGGAAGCACGAGTGGAACATTTCCACATTCATGATCATGTTGGTTACTTCACATCTCCACATGAACTTCCCCCCCTGCCCCCCTTCTTGATATGTTGTTGTCAATTTTGGTCTCCCTTTTTGTTATTCCTAGTATGCTACAGTTTCAATGCCTTACGAAAATATTGTGTGTGAAGTGCCCATTTTGGTATCCTCTAGTCCCCAATCTCAAAAATTTTGGTCGTAATTAGAGTGCAAGAACTATTGAGACTGATTTTGTATTCTATTCTATTTTAAATTTCTAATCAAAGTTTTTTTATGAACAAGAAAAACAACAAAATTAAAAATAAATCTATAATTTAATTAGTTTTTGTGATTTTTAAAATTTTAGCAATGTGAGATTTGTCAAGTTGTAAGTGTTTTGATGTTGATTATTGATTTATGGCTATAGGAATTTACTATCCATTTAATTTGTATGGCTACGGTAGAATTTATCCCGGTTTATAAAGTATTGATCACCGTGATATAATGTGTACGTATTGTTTTTCTAAAAAAAATGATTTCGATGGTTAATAAACTCATTAAATTATTTGTGCCTTTTTATTTGAATTCATCGAAGCATTATATTCCCTTGAACACAAAAAGATATATATCCTTGACAAAGAAGATGAAACCTAGAGACTAAAGAGGCATCTTATCTAGATCTCATAAGGAGAAAATAATACTATTTTTTTCCACAATTCTGGCAATGATACTATTTTTTTCCACAATTATGCCAACCATCATTGGAATGTGAAAACTATATGCTATATGAATGAAATTGAGCGGGATTGTTTCTCATCCCTTTAGAATATTTCTCAACTTGGTGTTTAATTCTTTAAATCGCTTTTCACTCACCCTAGAGGATGCCCTATTTTAGAGCTGCTAGGTTTGTTATCTATATTTCCTCCTTTCATCTCCAAGGACATGAATGCTTCACTTTTGCAAGAAGTTATTGAATGGGAAGTTCAAATAGCCCTTTTATCCATGCAAAAGGAGAAAAGTCTCAATTTGAATCATATGAGAATGGAATTCTTTGTTCTTTTTTTATTTGATCAAAGAGGATGTATTAAAGGTTTTTTAGAGAATCTAAGAGGTCAAGCTTGATATTCGGTGCCATTAATTCTTATTTTATTGCCCTAATTCCTATGATGTAGGAGGCGTATTTTTTCGATGATTTATACCCTATCTCTTGTTGCAATGTGTCTTATAGGTTGATATCCAAAATCATTGCAACTAGACTGAAGCCTATTCTAAGTGTGATAGAGGTAGAATGCCCCATTTAAAATACACCAAAAGATATGCAAATGATTTTTTTTTGCTTCACCCGTGATGTCTATTGATGAGTGACCACATTTCGTCCAAACCCTATTTCCCATGGAGTCATAACTTGGCTATGATACCACCGATCCAAATCTGACGGTGAAAGGTTTGAGAAACTTGAATGGCCAAAGAAAAGAATAAAACACCCAAATAAATTCTTCATTAAAATAAAAGAAAAAAATCATAGCTACATTTTAGTGCACAAATATATGTCTTACAAAGTTAGGTGAAAAATTTATAGCCTTTTTACTTATAATACCATGGTCAGATACCATGGGTAACTCCCATGGGTGGATGCAACTTCCCATTCAGATCATGTAAGATGAACAACAACATAGGTATTTCCACTACACTTATGAAAAATAATTGAGGAGGTTATTCTCTATTCATTGGTGTTGTTAGTTTTGACTAAAGAACAAGGAGGGATGAACCATGGCCATAACATGGTGTGGTGTCAACTAGAGTAGATGCTTAACTTTTGTTTGGAGTTACACTAATAAATCACTACTGATAGTACTATGTGGTCCATCGATGGTGAAAACTTGATTGTAAGAAGGCATGAGAGGGTTTGATTAATGATTGGATGTGGCAAGTTTAACACTAATGTTAATGATGGCTTCATATTCCCGGTGCTCAAAAAAATGCTTGTATAATTTGACCCCATTCCCATCACAATAAATAGAAATCTTCAATGTAGGCACACCAAATAGATATTGGACCAAATAGGTGATCCGAATTGTATCCATAAAAGACTATCAAAGAACCGTGACTGTATCAAGACGAAAAAAATCTTTGAAGAATCCAAAACAACATCAAAAACACCCTGAATCAGTGGCAATGGAAGCCAGCGTGGAACGACGAGGACCTCGGTCAAAGCACATTGACCGAGGCCCATGGAGACTGTAGACAAGGTCAAAGTAGCCCCTAAGAGCCCCAGATTGGGAAAATGAGGTGATTTTCGATGTGCAATTAATGGCTCTAATCGCGCATCACTAGGCAAATAGGGCCAAAATGGAGGACCCTTAAGCACTGGGTCATGTTGGGAGCCGGAGAACCACGGGTGGAGAAACAAAAAGTGCTAACATATGAAGGTGGGACCCGCACTCTAGAAAATCGGCGATATTGCTTGGGGTGCCCTCAAACAGTAAATGATTTTGGACAAAGCGGAGCAATCCCACTCAACGATCGATGCATGGCAATGGAGATGAGAGAAAACCTCCGTTGATCACGCATTATCAGTTGAGCAAGTCAACCATGCAGGACGTGCATATGACGTTGGATTTGGAGGAGCCCAAATCAGATGGCTGAGATTGTGCCCAATAGAAAGAAGCGAAATTGACAAGGAATTAAGCCGCATTCAAAAGGGATTTGGAATCTGTTTGACTACCACAGTGGAGGAAGGACGCATCTATGGCACAACTGGAGAAATGAACCGATGAGCAGGTTGGCGTTGTTCAGATGGGGACATGTGGCCACTCCCTGAATGTTTAAGCTTATGCCAAACAGGGAACCTCAAGCATAGCTACAGAAGGTGAATCGAAAGAGGTGGAAGAGGAATCGACCGGGCATGGGTTCGAATGACAAAAATCCATGAATAGAGATAGAATACATAGTCAAGTTGGAGTTAAGTCTGAGAGATGAGAAAAAATACCAGAATCTGGAGAGGAGGACGGAATACACAGAGAAGAAGGTAGAAAAGCAAGAGAAGAGCAGAAAGAGACAGAGGGTCGAGCTGACTAGTGACACCATTGAGCACTAGAGCTTGAAGATTCAAGCCATACCATAGGGTAATCTATCCGAACTGAGTATCAAATTTAGCTCTGTCCATTGTAGACCCGAAGGTCACAGAGATGGTAGGAAGAATAAAAGTCTATGCACTCTAGTGGCTTGGAAAATCCAAGAACCACCCTGCCAAGCAAAACTTGCTTCAGGAGAACTCACATTGAGTCCCTGCATTGTAAATCTCTGTTGAAGGCACAATAAAACAAGGCCACCACTGAAAGCTGGACTGGAGATGTAGCTCAAGAGAATAAGGTGACCTCCTTATTAAAATTGCTTGTGTCTTTGTGATTGCTTGTTGTATTTCTCTGTTGTCTTTCCATTTAAATGTTTGTGTATTCGCAATCTGATCGATCCGTTGCTTAAATAGCATAGAAGACACATAAGCACATGAGTCTATAATACCTTTTGTTTAATAAATCTTTAACTGATGTCCCTCATAGGGTGATTATCATATCAAGTGGTATCAGAGTAGTAGGTTTTCAGGTTAGACAAGCTTGTGTTGGTTTAGCTGTGAATGCTTACTAGATCAAAGCTCAAATTAGGAGAAGGAGATTTTGTGGAAGCTAGTCTTGAAATTGGGAGAGTCTATCCTCGGAAGACAATGTCAGAGGAAGGTTCGATAGGGCCAGACCCTCAATTCATAAAAGTTTCCTAGCCATAAATTCTATGGTAGAAGAAATGTATAGGGAATTTAGAAAGGATAAGGATGAAGATTCATGAGGCTCGAAGCAAGATAAAGAAGAGGGTGAATCTCATTCCCACGACCACTCAAAAGGGAAAAGGAAAGAAGAAATATTTCCTATACCTACTAATAGCCCTGTGCATAATAATAAAACCTCTTTGATTCAACTAGATGTTAAATTCGATTTGCCTATATATGATGGCGAGCTAAATCCTGAAAAGTTGGACAATTGGATTAGACAAATTGATGTATATTGCAGGGTGCAGAACATAGACTCGGACAAGAGTAAGATTCAGCTGGCAAGCCTACACCTAGGAGGCACTGCCTTGGTTTGGTGGGAAGGCAGAACCC
>APFE031154466.1:0-23709 GCA_000404065.3 Pinus taeda
TGAAAAGGAAGGCTTGCATTGTAATCATCTTTCAGCTAATACAAAGACATGTTGCAGCTATTTTCAAGGAACTGTAGCATAGTGAGTTCATGGTGTTTATGCTTCACTCCTTTTGTTTTATCATGGTCTAAACATCTTTACATACATTATATTTCTTCTCTATATGAATACCTTGTGATAGAATACTCAGAATTCTTGTATTATCAAGCTCTATTATCTAGGTTTTCATGGTTATATGTTTTGTCTTCTTAAGCTAATGAAATCATCTTTTAATGCTCATTAGTTTCTTCCTTTCTATATCCTCTATGCTACACTTACAGAATACTCCAATTACACCATAACTTCTTACATCTAGCTCCTTCTTATGCTTGCTCCCGTATTCCCACAACCTAGACCTACTTGTGGCCCCAAACCCTAAGTTCAACAAACCCTTTAAAAAACCAATTTTTCACAAACAAATATATATATCTAGCCTAAGATTCATCTGCTTTAAATTCATCACAAGGATAAGAGACTTACAGAGATCCCTCTCATGCTCAGTAGGGGTAGCTACTGAGTTGAAGTGGTTTGAGGTTACCCTTGTCGATTTCCTTTTCAGCCTAGTAGATTGTAAGGACTAACATTTTTGGCATCATTGCCAGGGAATGATTGTTAAATTATCCCTGGGAAAAATCTTAAGAGCTCTTAAGAGTTGGTTCTGTACCTCTTAGTTTCCAGTATCCGAAGATAGGTTGAATTCATAAATCTCATCAGTTTAGGGTGTATACATTTTGGCTTCCAAAAGGAATACCAGGTCAAATATTGACCCAAATCCACCCTTTATTGTTGAAGAATCTGAAAAACTGCTCAGAAAACTTAGACTACCTATCACTAAAAGTACAGTTTAAAAAATTAAGAGAACAACTTCTCTGCCTAAAAACCTATTTTCCTTTGAACAAATTCCATTCGAAGAGCAAATAGAATTATCACTTACCAGGTCTAAGTCTGACTCTTGCATCTCTGATACAACATTAGAATATTTCAACCTAGAACCTTTAAAGGTTGAAACTCACTCTCTTTTTTTAGAATCTTTGTCTGCAAATACTGATCATGAACTCTGGTTAAACTTTGATAAGCTTCAGAGCCTTGCTGACAAACTCCAAATCACAACCGAAAAAGCTTTTGTTCAATATCAATTTGAATACTTAGCCACAGCTTCATCCTCTTTTACACCTCCAATCTCATCTACCACATCTCCTAAAGCTTCAATTTCATCATCTTTCTTGCCTCCTTCGTGCATTCCATCCTTGCCTCCACAACCCATTTTAATAGTTCCTTCATCCTCATCACAACCTTCACTTAAAAAATCATTGTAACACCTCCACTTACACCACCCATTATAACACCTCCACTTCCTCCAACAGGCATGGCAAGATTTGCACCCCTTTTACTGCTTGCTCAACTTAATGCTTTTCCTTAGAATTATGGTCAAAGACTTCCTTTGTTTGATGTAAGTGCAGAAATTAAAACTCAGCAGCATGTTGACAAGTTAACAGACTTCATTGATTTAGAAGAAATTGATGAGGAGAATGCTAAAATGAGGATTATCACTCAAATTTTCTCAAGGGATGTCAAGAAATGGTTTCGAAGTCTAGCTACAAATTCCATTAATAGTTCTCAAAGACTGATTGAATTATTTCTAGCTCGTTGGCAAGAGAAGAAAAATCCATTACAGATATTGGTTGAATATAACTCAATGAGCAGGAGCCCCAATGAAACAGTTTAAGAATTCACATCAAGATTTAATATAGTGTACAATACTATACCTGATGATATGAAACCTCCTCCTGGTTTAGCTCTTCTCCATTATCCTGATGCTTTCGATCCAGAGATGGCCTATCAGCTCAGAGAAAGAGACCCAACTACTCTTGAAGAAATGCAGTGGAATGCAATCAGTGTTGAAGCCAATCTTCTCATTAAGAAGTCAAAATCAAAGCCATAGAGGGTAGAAAAGAGAGTTGTTTTTAGAGAAGAACCTCCATCATCATCTGATGCAAAGCTTGACAGCCTGATAAAAACTATGGAAAGGATGATGGATAAAATATCATTAACTGATCAACAAGTTGAACCATCAGTGAGGAATCCTAACTTTCGCAAACAGCAACAACAATAGTTTAGAAATTGACAGAGAGAGGAGCGAAATCAATATCCTCAAGGTCAAGTGAAAGCTCCAGTTCAGCAAAAATATACTGAAAGTCAGGAGGAAG
The DNA here is from genome assembly GCA_000404065.3 of Pinus taeda. Taxonomy (NCBI): domain Eukaryota; kingdom Viridiplantae; phylum Streptophyta; class Pinopsida; order Pinales; family Pinaceae; genus Pinus; species Pinus taeda. The sequence continues at coordinate 2,247 of APFE031154466.1, forward strand.
ATGAAGAGGAAATGGTAGAAGCAAATCACTTCTTTCAAGAAGATGAACTGCCTACTTTCCTAACCGAAAAAGATCAGTTTTCTGAAGATTCTTTTATACCATATGATGAGCAATTTGTGCTTGCAGGAGAAGATTTGTTGGCTGATAGGACTGAAGAGTACCAAAGAGGATATCAGAATGCCCTCAGTCATCTCCAAAAGTAGTACAGTTTGAGAAATAGAAATGTGCTTGTTACTATAATAGAGAAAAGACAAAATTTGTAAAAGGACGCACCAAGCAAAGAATCCCCTCCCATAGGCCAGAATAAAGACAAATTTATTGTCACATAGAATCGGGATAGAACTAATGAAGCTTCCACTAGCAATGTGAGGAAGGACAAAGAAATGCAAACTGAAATCCAAAAGAAGGAAACTCAAGCTAAAGGCCAAACAGAAAGGAAGGACAACGCTTCAAAAGAGGTAGATAAGCAATCTAATCTTTTTAGTTTGGAAAATGAAATTTCTAAATTAAAGATAGCCATTCCCCTCACTGAATTGGTAAGGAATGAAAAATATAAATTCCAGATTGCAATAATGCTTAGGGTTGATTAGATGTCTGATACAGTCAATGTAGCTGATGATGAGCCAACTATCCTTTTTGGTCCAGCCTTAGAAGGAGCTCCTGAAGATAGTGAAATTCCTCCTATTTATCTAAGTCTTAAACTTCATGACCTTATCCTTCATAATGCTATGCTAGATTCTAGTGCCTCTCATAATTTGATGCCTAAAGCCATCATGGATAAACTAGGACTGAGCATCACCCGACCTTACCATGATCTTTATTCTTTTGATTCTGGAAGAGTGAAATGCCTTGGCCTTATTAAAGACTTGGTCATGTCCTTAGATCTAATCCCGGCCAAAAATGTACTTATGGATGTTGTATTGGGTGATATTCCTCCTAGGTTCGGCATGTTTCTTTCAAGATCTTGGGGAGAAAAACTAAAGGGCACACTACAGCTTAACTTTTCATATGCCACTATCCCTGTTTTTGGACAGCTCCGGAAACTCTATAGAGAAAAGAAGATGAAATTTATGATCAGCAGTAAAGACAAGCCAGTCAATCATCTAATACATGATGTTCACACTGATCTTGACTCTTTCATTATGTTTAGTGATATGGATTTTGTGGATGAAGAAAGTCAGTTAGTAGAAATTTCAGAAGTTCCTAACCTAATGGGCAGCATACATGAAACCATCATAGCAGAAAGCAGAGAGATTGGTGAAAAATAAAGATAGCCTGCAAATCCTATCGAGGAGATTCAAAGAGTAGTGAAAAAAACAGAAAATTATGAGCTAGCCATTCAAGATCCTAAAAATCAAAAAATTCATATTTCAGGAATTCTTTTTCCAGAAGAAGAAAATGGTCTTTGGACTATGGAGTTTGAGGGTGCATGAGGAAAACAAGGGGCAGGAATTGGTGTTTGGATACTTGGGCCATTACATCAACCAAACAAAATCCCTCCAACTGTGAGAATGAGTTCTTACAAGCTGGCATTTGAATGTTCGAATAATGAGGCAGAATATGAGGTGTTGATTGCTGGCCTCAAAATTCTGAAGAATTTGGGATCAAAAAATATTTATGTTTACGGCGACTCCGAGTTAGTGTTCAAGCAAGTAAAAGGGGAATACCAGGCCAAACACCCAAGAATGAGAGCTTATCACAATGTTGTACTTGATATTCTTAAAAATTTTCCAGAATATACATTATCTCTTATTCCTAGAACTCAAAATCTGATAGTTGATTCACTTGCCACTGCAGCCAGTATGGTGAAGATTCCTTTTCATTCTAATCATAAATACTCCATCCATGTTAAGCATCGACCAGCTGTCCTAGATAACATGAGGTTTTTGCAAGTATTTGGTGATGATAAGCAAATCAATAGTTTTCTGTAGTTGGAAGGAGAATTTCAGAATTCTCACATTGATGATGTGTACAATCTTGATGATTCCCACACTCATTCAACCAATACTGAAGTTTTACAGCTCAAGGATAACAACATTCCAAGAGGCCTGGTGCCTTTGGAATAGTTATTTGACAATGATGATATTGCCAAGAAGCCCACCATGGTTCCTACTGAAAAAGGAGTAGAATATATTAACATTGGCACAGTTGAGAATCCTAAGTTGGTCAAACTATCAAAGTCTCTATCTCCTTAAACAAAGGGTAAGTACATGTCTTTAATGAAGGAGTTTTTTTTATGCATTTTCAACACACCATTCCTATAAAGCCAGATCAGAAGCCATTTTGCTAGAAATTGAGAAGAATCAACCCCAAGTTGTTGCCATCAATTGAAAAAGAGGTAATTAGACTTTATAAGTTTGGAATAATTTTTCCTATTCGGTTTTCTGAATGGATGTCTAATATAGTACTTGTGAGGAAAAATATCAGGGAAATTCATTTATGCATTGATTTCAAAAATCTTAATAAGGTGTCCCTAAAAGACAACTATCCCCTGCCTAAAATGGACCACGTACTTCAAAAGGTGGTGGGATCCTCTAGGATGTCATTGCTTAATGGATACTCTAGGTACAATCAAATTTTGGTACACAAAGATGATCAGCTCAAGACAGCCTTTACAATGCCAAGGGGTACATTCATGGACGTCAAGATGCCTTTTGGGTTGAAAAATGTAGGAGCTACCTTTTAGCGGGCCATGGACATAGCATTTGCTAATGAAAAAGATATATTTATGGTTATTTATCTTGATGACCTAACAAAATTTTCAAATTTTGATGAAGATCATTTGCATCATTTGAGGATTGTTTTTTCAAAAATGCAGAAAATTTAGCATCTCACTTACCCCAAAGAAGAGTTTGTTTGCCATGAAAGAAGGTAAGCTACTAGGACACATAATCTCTAAAGATGGCATCCGCATTGATCCTGTAAGAGTGGAGGCTATTCAGCAATTAGACTTCCCTGGCAACAAGAAAGAGATTCAGTCATTAAATGGGAAAATCAATTTTTTGAGGAGATTTATTCCTAATCTAGTTGAGCACTTGAAAGAAATGACAAATATGTTGAAGAAGGAAAGTGAGGTAAAGTGGACTGTAGAGGCTAAGAAATCATTTCATGTGGTAAATTTTGCATTATCTACTATTCATATTTTAATTAGCCCAGATTATACCTCAGACTTCATCATTTTTTCTTTTGCTTCTGAGCACACATTAGCAGCAGTCCTAATGCAGAAAAAAGATCAGAAAAATGAGCAACCTATAGCATTCTTCAGTCGCACTATAAGAGATGCAGCATTGAAATACAATATTATTGAAAAACAAGCATTGGCATTGGTAAAGGTCCTCAAAGATTTCAGAGTTTATATTCTACATTCACATACTATTGCTTATGTCCCTACTACAGTAGTAAAAGAAATTCTTGTACAAACAGATCCAAAAGGCAGAAGAGGAAAATGGATTGCAGCAATGTTAGAATATGACCTAGAGATCAAACCCACAAATCCCATCAAAGGACAAGGGTTATCCAAGCTTATGGCGGAATCAAATCTACATGCACTGGATATTAATTTGATGGCTGCACTATCAAAAGAATCAGAAGAAAAGGACCCTTTCATGCAAGTGTCTGATATGTTCATGTCTTCTCCTTGGTACGCCCACATCGTCTATGTCTTACAACACTTGAATCCTCCTCTACAATTTCCCAAAGGTAAAGTTAGATCACTGAAGCTCAAAGCTTCAAAATATTGTATTCTGGATGGTGTTTTAATCTGGAAAGATCCTGGAGATGTGTTGCTAAATTGTTTAATAGAGAATGAAGCTAAAGATGTAATGAAGGATTTTCATAAGGGAGATTGTGGAGGTCCTCATTTTTGGAAAACTACAGAAAACAAGATCTTAAGGGCTAGTTTATATTGGTCCACCCTCTTTTTTGATACCTACAAAATAGTCATGAGTTGCCATGAGTGTCATATTTTTCAAGGAAAGAGGAAACTTCTGCCATTACCATTACAACCAATTTTGATTTCAGCTCCTTTCCAACAGTGGGGCCTTGATTTCATTGGTGAAATCCATCCATCATCTTCAACACAACACAAATGGATATTAATAGCCACCGACTACTTTACAAAGTGGATCGAAGCTATCCCAACCAGGCAAGCTACTGATTCTGTCATTATTCAATTTTTGGAATCTAATATCTTGTCTAGATTTGGCTGCCCACAGAAAATAATAACAGACAATGCTGCTACTTTCAAATCAAAAAATTGGTGGATTTCTTTGCCAAATATCATATTGTGCTAGGACATTCAACTGCATATCATCCACAAGGGAACGGCTTGGCCGAATCTTACAAAAAGTCTCTAATCAACATCATCAAGAAGGTCCTAGAGGTAAACAAGAAGAATTGGCATAAAAAACTCATCAATGCTTTGTGGGCGGACACGGTCAACACCAAAAATTCAATAGGTATGTCTCCTTTTCAGTTGGTATATGGAGTTGACACGGTATTTCCTTCATCTCTTGTTGTCTCGGTAATGAAAATCCTACAAGAATTGGATAGTGAAACTAATGACATACAAAGGAGAATAAACTAGATGATTCACTTACAATAGACAAGAGAGGAATTTTTTCAGAACACATCCAAACTCCAAGAGAAAATCAAGAATATTTATGATTGCAAAACCAAGGAGGACAATTTCAATTTGGGAGATGTAGTCCTTCAGTGGGATGCCAAAAATGAAGACAAGGGAAAACATGGTAAGTTTGAGAACTTATGGAAGGGACAATACAATTTTTTTGCATTCAGAGGAAAGAATGCTTTCTTGTTGCAAGATATGGATGCAAGAGACTATTCAGGAGGGGCGACCAATGGTAGGCTTCTCAAGCACTACTATGTCTAAAAATCTAGAAAAGTCATCATCATTGTACATACCGGTGTGTATATTACTTCTAGCATTTTAGATAACTGCCATTAGAGTTTGAAGCCTGAAGTGAAGGCCCTAAGGCTCTTACAGTCAGTATTGCCTTTATCTTTTTAATTATTTTGTCAGTAAAAAAATGATTTTTTATGCATGTTGACTCCATTTGCCCAATGAATAAGGTTACTTGGTCTACGGTGTTCTTGAGACCTCCAAGGAGCTGCCATCCCCAATTGGAGCCAATGTTAGTGTCAGTCTTGCTAGCCTGTCACCTGGATAAAAAAATGGTTTTACCATGGACTTTTCAGGTTTTCATCGTCAAATTTTCTGTTACTAGGTTTACACAGCAAATTTGATCATTGTATGGTCAGTCCAAGATAGAGTCATTTGTCTGAAATTTCTCTCATGCTGGTTGCTTGTCATATACCATGAAAATTGGTCAGGTCATCATTATCATTTCATTAGGTTTTAAGTCATCCATCAGGTCTTAAGAGTCCCCAAGATCCACCATTTTCATAAAAAGTCATAAATAAATCAAAATTGAAAAAGCAAAGAGTTCAAGAAATGAAACATGGTTTATCTTCATTTTAATGACATAAAAAGTTTCAGGAGCATAAAGCACTAGCACTTAGGAGATGCAAAAAACACATTTACAAAGGCAAGGTAAAAGTTGCCCTCAGAAAAATGAAATCAGTTCAAAAAAGAGGATTAGTTTCTTCTTTATTTTTGAAAAAGTGAATAAATAACCCCTATATAAACTCAATACTTTTTCATTCACCTCTCATTCACTCTTCATCATCGAGCTTGCCCGCTTTAAAAAGAAAAAATTTCGTTTCCCTAGGACAATTTGGCCAAAACTTGCAATTGTTGCGCGTAGATACACTACGTTGCGCTTTTGAAGCAGGTGTTATGCGGAGGAGAACTGCATTGTACTTTGGCGCTGAGCATAGAAGAACTGCGTTGAACGTAGGATAGAGTGCCTGAAAATCACCTAAATTTTCCCAAATTTCAAAATTCTTGCTTTCAAACTTGGTCAAATTGCTTTCTAAGGCTGAGGAACAAGTAAGTACATCATTTCCCTTGAATTTTGCTTTCCCATTTGCATTCCACGTTGATAATATCTCAAGCTAGGGTTTGTAGCAAAAATGCCATTGGAAATGCTAGGGTAGAAATGTTCATCACAATTTTTTATTTCCTAAACATGTAAATTGACTTTCTACACCTACACACATGTATGATGAGTCATCTTGACAAGTCCATCCACCTCCAAATCAATTTTAAACACTAAAAAAACAAAACGCTAGCTTATTCCTAGAGTTATTTTGGAAAAATCACACCATAAAATCTTCTTGGTCTCACTTACCAGCAGCACATTTTTTCACCATCTTCCACACTCATTTTCATCATTTTCTCAAAGCCATTTCATCTTTCACAAAGCCCTTCCATCATTTTGTCAAAATCCCTCATATATCACTTCATTTCCATACTCACCTCACATTTGTTTCACTTCTTGCTGCTAGGATTTTGTATCATCGTGGAGATTGATTCTTCACCAGAGATAAATAGAAAGCACAAAGGAGGGAGGATACTCAGATATGAACCATCAGATTATAATCAGATCAACTCCTATCCTTTCGTCAGACAATTTTGAAGATGTTCACAATTTAGAATTTTGCAAAAGAGTAAGTGAAGCAGGGTTTTATGAGTAGCTGACAGATTGGATGGCTACACACTTGAAAGGAGAGACTTCTGTCATTGATGGTATTGAGTTTAGCTTCTCAATGGCCTACATATCACTAGAAACTGGTTTACCAGACAATGGCGAATACTGGTTCAAAGGGATGAATCTAGATCTTGAAAACTACAAGCCTTTCTTAAAGGCTCCATACAGAGACACACATACTCACCTTATGCCTTTCATATATTTGCTTGATAAGTATGCTCCTTTAGTGAATACCATCATGAGGTTCTTTACCTATGAAGGTAGATTCTCAAGGCTATATGCATATCACATTCGCCTCTTGATTCACTTCACATCTCAAAAGCCAATCAACATGTACAATTACTTGTTCAAGAGTACTTCAAAAATGTCTGAGAAGATACAGTTGAAGGACAAAGAGCACTCTCCAAGCCTGTTCCATCATAATCTCATCAAAACCATTGTCCTTCATCAGTTGGCAGAGAAGGGTTTGGCTTGGGAAGCCTACTTAGAAACAGCTCTAAAATGGCATGAAGAAAATGCAGCATTTCAATCCACAAGCGCACCAAAACAACAAACAGAGATGGGGTCATCTAGTAGACTAGCAGAAAAGATTCAGCTATCTAGGCCAGAGGTCACCAAAGTGTATAAGAAAGGGCATAGGCTTGTGTTTTCTTCTCACAAAGAGAAAGGGGCCAAGCCTTCTTCATCGGCAAAGCAGGTATCAGTAGCGAAGGGTAAGAAGACATTTGAGCAGGAATTTGAGATCATTGGTCTAGAAGAGGAAGATGAGATTTCAATCATGAAGAAAACCATTAGGGACAAATACTATCAAATCACTGAGCTGGAAATAAACATGGAAAGAGCGAAGTTCATTATATCATTCCTAGAACAAGAAAACAATCAGCTCAAGGCAAAAGAGTTGATCTTGGAAAAGGAAAAAGCCAAGTTATTGCAGCTGGTTGGAAAAGGTAAGGAGATCATAGAATCAAGCGAGCCTGAAGGATCAAAAGGTACAGGAAAGAGGAAAATACCAAGAACTAGAAGTCTCAAAGAAGCTTTGCAAGAGGAACAAAAACAATACTACTCAATGAAGACCTTGACCTAGAAGAGAGAATTGCCCTTGAAGTTCATCAAGATAAGGAATATTGGCTTAATAGGGTGAATTAAAATTTGTAAAATCTCCTAGAGAAGGCAAATATAGATAATAAAATGCGTAGACACATGGCACATCATTATCAAGCCCAACACATGATTGCCAATATCAAAGTGAAACAGCTCAAAAACAAGCTCAAGAAGACCAAAAAAGATAAAAAGGATGATGGAAACTTAGAGATGCTTGCTGAAGCATCCATGAAGCTTTAACAAACTCATATTTACACCTACCCTCCAATTTTGAGCCAATTCTGAGCATTTTGTGTTTTTTGAGAATTTTGGTATAAATTTAGAAATTTGACCTGTCCAAATGGCACTGCGCTTTTTCCTCATGCATCCATTTGAGGAAAAGTTTATATTTTTTTAAAGGTATTGGCATCCTCCAAAACCCCATTTTCCCAAATTTTGCAGAGATGGCTTATTTTGGGAGAAACAAGCAAAAAAGTTGCAAAAAACTAGCATTCTGGACCATTTTTTGATAGGCATTGCGCTTCTGGAGTGACCTTGGGAGAATGGATTTGTGAAGGTATTCCCATGCTCTAAGTTTAGAAATTCAAATGTTTCTAGAAACTAGACTTGAAGTGCTAGTTGACCATTCTCTCATATTTTCATTTTGACCCCTAGAAGACACCTGAAAATCATCTCAAATTTGGCACTGCGCTTCTACATTTTCTGTGTTTTTATTTGTAAAAATTCATTGTGTAAATTTTCTAGTTTCTAGTCAAACTTGGTCAAAGTCAAGATTCTCTTTGTAATGGCACAAGTTACGAGGCTATGTGATGTAGGCATGAATAAATGCATATCATAGGTTGTTTTTTATGTTAATCAGGCCTCATAAAAGAAGAAAACTCCTAATCAAACTCTTCATGAGGTGTTTGAGTTACACTTTCTCACTCTCACCTGTTGGTTGAGAGAATGTTGGAGTCAATTCCTCCACCTAGGAGTTTGACTCCTAAATGTGGGAAAGAGGTCAAGAGAGTCTATAAATACTATTTCACCTCAGGAGAAAAGGGTTGAACTTTTTGAAAAGGAAGGCTTGCATTGTAATCATCTTTCATCTAATACAGAGACAAGTTGCGGCTATTTTCAAGGAACTCTAGCACAGCAAGTTCATGGTGTTTGTGCTTCACTCTTTTTGTTTTATCATGGTCTAAACATATTTACATACATTATATTTCTTCTCTATATGAATACCTTGTGATAAAATACTCAAAATTCTTATATTATCAAGCTCTTTTATCAAGGTTTTCATGGTTATATGTTTTGTCTTCTTAAGCTAATGAAATCATCTTTTAATGCTCATTAGTTTCTTCCTTTCTATATCCTCTATGCTACACTGACATAATACTCCAATTACACCATAGCTTCTGACATCTAGCTCCTTATGCTTGCTTCTGTATTCCAACAGCCTAGACCTACTTGTGGCCCCAAACCCTAAGTTCAGCAAACCCTTTAAAAAACCAATTTTTCACAAACAAATATAAAGTCATAACATTCATCTGATTTAAATTCATAACATTGATAAGAGACAGAGAGATCCCTCTCATGCTCAGTAAGGCTAGCTACTGAGCTAAAGTGGTTTGAGGTTACCCTTGTCGATTTCCTTTTCAGCCTAGGAGATTGTAAGGATTAATAGTGTGCATCACACATATACAACCACACATGACATACAGCACCATGTGATACATGCACCTACACCAGTAGCACATGTACCACATGTACATCATACCACTTGTACACTGCAACCACCTGTACAACATGCACACAACATCACATGTACACAACACCACCTGCACAATGTGTACACAACACCACATGTACACACTACCACACGCACGACATGTACGCGACACCATATGTACACAGTGCCACAGGCATGACATGTACACAATGCCACTTGTACAACATGTACACAACACCACATGCACACAGTACCACTTTTACAATCATGCACACAACACCATATGTACATAATGTCACATGTACAACATGCATGCAACACCACCTGTACATAGCACTGCATATCCAACATGTGCATAGCATAATTTGTACATAAAACTGCATATCCAACATGTGCATAGCACCATCTATACCCAACACTGCATATGCAATATCCGCCCAACACTATTTGTACGATCATGTACATAACATTGCATAAACAACATGTACACACGCAATGTATACACAACATTGCATGCACACAATATCACAAATGAAACATGTACAACATAAAAAATATATGAAAAATAGTAGTACCTTACGTCCGAAGGCACATTGTCCCTACCAAGGAACCTTGCTTCCAGTGTCTTATCCATGCTTGTCCTAGAATGTCACATACCACACTACTTTCATTTCACTGTTGTATCTCTCGGTATAACCTGTTGGTAACATAGGCATATTATAATCACATAATATCAACTCATAACCATATGATATTGACCTCGTGTATTTGTCAGGACTACTCTTCCCGCTTGATTCCTCATAAACCAAGAACCGCTTCGTGCCATTCACCTACATAAGAAATCATTCCTCCACAAGAACGATCCCTGGCAACCTTATCAGATAGTGACATAGATACATGCATACATACATATATAATTATTAGCATAAAGAAACCATCATCCTGTCAAACAATGGCATACATACATACATGTATACATATATAAACATCAGCATAATCATAATCATAAAATAATTACCAGATAACATAAGGTCTAGTTTAAGATAACTTCCCTATTTGTGCATAGCATGCACAACATTGAGAACCACAATTCCCAAATTGGCCAAGGCATCTGACACCTCAGACCCATTTTCTTTACCTTTTTTGGTTACCTTTCACATGTTAGTACTACCACCATCCGTTTACCATTATGGACCAACTAGTCAAACCGACTGTCATAGTCCTACCTTCCACTACGCTTACTCACGCACCAAGCATCATCTTTGTCTTACATTACCTGTCTGGTACCACAAAACTTTCCCGGAGCTCCATCAACTCTTCCTCTTCCCAAACCAATTCCCAAGACTCAAAACATAAAAATAAAACCAAGAAACAACAAGAGAAGACCATGAAAACGAATATCACGGACAAAGTGGCATGATCATGTACTAGACATAACAAAAATTCAACCCAAGCACAAGAAAATCACAAAGACCAACATCACAAGAAAATCACAAAGACCAACAACACAAAACCAACAACAAACACCATGTCTCAATCCCCATGGTTCCCAAGGAAAGCTCAACCTAGGCCTTCTTCAAGATTTCATGGAAACCTCTTTTGCCATGCAATCCCCTGCATCATACTGCCATAACCACATAATTGTCAGTGCATAAATAAACATAGCAATACACCAGTTACCTTATCTTGTTGTGCCACACACATTGCCTTGTAGATGAACATGTCCATGCCAATTCTCAAGGGACTCCAATTCCCTTAACAAATCCACCTATAACTAGAGACTAGCTAATATACTTGTCAAGTACATGTTCATGAGTCTAGCACATATCCACATAATTTCAGACAATATTAAGGTTAAGAAGACTTCTTATATGCAAAGCACTCATTCATTTGGAATTAAGGTTTCCAAACATAGCCAAAGGAATTCTTGTCCAATTCCTTCCTTTTACCTTTTTACTTGGTTGCAATCGAGGCTCACTAGTATTGTCACATCACCCAACTATTAGTTATATAAGCATATCAATTTTTACCTTGTCACGATAATAACTGGCATTTTTCCCCGCAACTTGCTCACACATGTCAATCTCATGTTCTAAATATCAAAACAATCATATCTAACAATTTGAAATCAACCTTTACCAAGACTAACAATCATGTCATAATCCATATTCAACTCATAGTTCTTAGACACAATGCTACAACTATCACCTATTATACTCAAGTACATATCAAATGTCTCAACATATATGTGTTAGTACAATCATCTTAAAACAAAATCATTTGAACACATACTCATATCAGGCAATTCATCAAACATTCAACCAACTTGCAACATACCATGTTAAATAAATTAACTATACAACATAATCAAACATTCAAGTACCAAATATATGACATAAGAAAACTCATACCTTAATGTGTCTCAGGGGAGGCGATCTTGTCTGCATAATCAATCCAGGTTAGCACGATACAACTTCACAACATATCAACTCAAACATAAATCATGATATCCATAACAGTAACTAACTAGCATGTTCACGTCATAAGCTCATAAACATTGGTCATTCATACATATCAATCACATATGAAAAGTCAATCCTAATTAGTACAACACCATATCACAAATATGTCGACCCATAAATGAATGTTGTAACCATAACCATTTGCATAGGCCAGTCCAACTTAGTATGATACATATAACATCAAGATCTTCAATGCAATAACCCTAATTGTCAAGCTAACTATCATATAACAACAACAATTTAATCTGTAACATACTCATCAACAACATATAACATAATCATCAAGTTATCTAACATAAAACAACAATAACATTGCATATAACTACAAGTTACTATCATTCTTGACTATCCGACACATGTGCATATAACTACACTAATCAACTAACATCTATCATGACTGTAATAATAACATCAAAAGACATGCACATAAACCTAATTCATATAATAGTCCTTAACTTGCATACCTACATGCCAACATACAATACATGTATGACAATCTACTCTTAACCCAAAGTCTAATGCTACAACCTCATTATGATGATCTGCATCTCCTATTCTATCTTAGCCAACAAATTAGCATCATAACGTACTAATATCACCTTGATGACATGGATTGCATACCATGACTTCACAAGGCATGTTTGACCTACTATTCATGCATAACTACAACCAAGACTATACAAGCATAACAACTACATATAGACATATGACACATGAGCACCAAACCATATACCCATCATTCTAGACAGAGCTCATTAAGATAGATCCTTCTTCATTTGAGAAAGCAGTTTCTTGACCTATCTGGGTTGATTCCATGGTGGAAGAATATGAATCCATCATGAAGAATACTGTATGGGGGGTGGTGTAGAGACCAGAAGGGAAATCAGTGGTTGATTGAGATGGATCTACAAAGTGAAGCATGCAACTGACAAGAGCAGCGAGAAGTACAAGGCCAGATTTGTGGACAAAAGATTCTCTCATATAGAGGGAGTGGACTCTGAGGAAACTTTTAGACCAGTTGCAAAATATTCCCCAATTAGATCCATTCTAGCATTGGTTGTGCAGATGGGGTGGAAAAGCCACCAGATGTATGTGAATACTACCTTTCTCAACATAGTTGTTGAGAAGGAAATTTACATAGAGCATCCAAAAGGATTTGAGACATATGATTAGGAGTCACATGTGTGCAGACTCAAGAGGGCATTGTATGGTCTCAAGTAGGGGCCCTGAGCATGGTACACTCAGATCGACAGTTATCTCATTGGATTGGGCTTCACCAAAAGATAAGAAAATGTGAATCTCTATCACATTGTGTTAAATGGTAAGTTTCTTATTCTTGTTTTGTATTTCGATGATTTAATATTGACAGGTGATGAGCAGCTAATCCTTTCTTGCAAAGAGGATGTTGCAAGGGAATTCGAGGTGAAATACATGGTCTTAGTGTATTACTTGCTTGGGCTGGAACTATGGCAGGGTGATGGTGAATTATTTGTGTCTCAAGGAAAGTATGCTATTGAGATACTTCAGAGATTTCACATGGATAATTGTAAAAACGTGGACACACCTCTAGCAACAAACTGGAGGAAGGAGTATGCTTCTTCATGTGAGGAAGTTGATGCTACCATTTACAGGCATCTTATGGGTTCACTGATGTATCTTGTGAACACGACCCGACATGTGTTATGCAGTCAACCAACTTAGCCAAGCTATGGTGAGGCCCACCAGATTATATTGGAAGGAAACAAAGCATGTGTTATGGTACCTCAGAGGCACTACTCAATAAGGATTATGTACAGACGGACAGAGGAAGTGAAGTTGTAAAGCTTCACTGATGCATATTGGGGAGGGAGTCAATCCAATAGGAAAAGTACATTAGTTGTTATCTTCAGTGTTGGGTCTACATTTATTTCATGGTATAGCAGGAAACAAAGGTCTGTGGCACTTAGTTCAGCAGAGGTTGAATACATGGTTGCAAGCCAAGAACCAAGTTAAGCAACCTGGATAAGGAAAATACTTGTGAGACTATTCAGTTAGGAGATGGATATGATAGCGATATATTGTGATAATCATAGTTGCATTAAGCTCTCTGAGAATTTGGTATTTCATGACAAGTCCAAACACATTGATATTTGGTATCATCATTTGCGGGACTATGTGCAGAGGAAAATTATGTTGCTACATAACATTCCAATTGAGGAGCAAGATGTTGACATCTTGACAAAGGCATTGTCAAGAGGTAAATTTGAATTCCATAGGTGTAGGATAAGGGTGGTGGAAAATCTCTTTCTAGCTAAGAGAGAGTGTTGAAAAAATGTAGCAATAAAGGGTCAATTTGACTTTAGCCTTAGTCAAATTAAGTAAATCGAATTTCCACATTAGCAGGATAACTTAGAGGTAGTTAACTAGTGTGGCATGGATCTTGTCACTCGGTTAGCTCAATAAATTCTAGTTATAGGGCTTGGAGTTCATTTATGCGTGTGTGATTACTAAATTTTAGTAATCCAGTTTAGTTATTTTCAGTTGTATTCAGTTAACTAACCTCTAACTATTGATAGAGTCAGTTGAAGGTCAATGATGCAGTGGGACAACAATCTAACTCAGAGATGTATCAAGTAACTGATCAATCAACCCAAAATAGCTAGTTCATGAATGTAATTTGAATTCCTCAATTGAAGTGGAGATGACAAGGTAGTGTAACATCAATTGTAAACTAGTTTGAGTGTACAAGTGTTGAATGAGGTCAAGTGACCCATCCTTGGGAATTGCGCAATTAATTTGGAGGAAATTTTTATCTTTTAGGGGCCAATTTACTCAAGAATTGTGTAAGGAAATAGGAGGCTTGGTGGGGAAATAATTGGCTAAGTTTTGGCCAAAGATTCTCATTGAACAGAGAGAACAATTATTCTTTTGCAAGTTGAGCTCAATGCTGGAGTTAGCAATTGTAATATTTGTTCTATTCAACTAAGTAATGAATAAAGGCTTGAGGGGTTTTTCCTAGTTCGGTTCCCTTATAAATCATTGTGTATTTGTGGTTTTTCTAATTGCATGTTTATTCATGTTGTTCTAAATTGTGATTTTCATTCCACATATCAGTAGAGTAGAATTTTGTCTCTTGTTTTTCAGTTTGAAATCTTGAGCAGTTTTAATTTCTATCAAATTTCTAAAGAAAAAAGAGTACAAGGGGGTGGAGAACTCTATACTCAAAATAGATGCATAAGAGATTATTTGTGGTATTGGAAGACTAAGAAGTCTATTTTTAGGCTCCTATTGGTTTCAGTGGTACAATACGGATTTGAAGTATGAGGTAGAAACACTTCAGCAAGAAAGTAGAGACAGATAAAGAGACCTACAAAATAATTTAATCACAAATAGCCTCAATATTAAATCAACTATCCCATTTGAGATTATCTTGGCAAAATTTGGGAGTTTCCTCGTTGAAGAATTTTCTATGTTCTAGTCGTTAAGTTATCTAAGAAGATTAGATAACATGGAGATTCATCACTGGCAAAAAATGGCAGCGGGAGAGAAATTAGAAAGAAGAGCATGTGGCTAGAACAAAACATCAAATGGATGATAAAGTGGGGTTTTAGTATAAGTGAATGTCCAAATAACAAAGGGGGCAAAAATTATGTGCAAGGAAAATTCAAAGAAAGCAAGTGAAAGGGGTCACTTGGGGGGAAAAAGGAATAATATATCAGACATTTCAATCCTACATATGACCAAATGAAAAAGATATACATAGGAATGGAAATAAAATGGAAATAAAAATTGTTAATCACTTACATAAGAAATAGCTTACATCAACTTAGATGTGAAATCGGAAGATGGATGATACCTAAATAGGAGTGTGTATACAGAAGGTGTAGTTATTGCACTCAAGAAGTGGTAGAGACATAATGTCATTACATCATGGAATGTTCAGCTTACAAGGATATCCAGATCAATTATATTGAGACACTAAAAGTGAACAACTTGAGTGATTTGTTTGAAGAAGATAAGATAATAAGAGTTGTAGATTTCTTGGTCAAGATACATAGCAAAAGATCCAAGATGTAAAAGGAAAAGGAGATTAAGATCCAAGATATAAAAGGAAAAGGAGATTAAAGTGGGTATTTTGCATTGTGCGGGCTTATATATAAATATTATATTATATATTATATATATATATTTATATATATTATATATTTATATATATTATATATATATATTATATATATATTATATTAGCCCCAATAGTTAGTCAATCGGTTCAAATCAAAGTGCTCGCAATGGGTAGTCACAGGGTCGAAATAACCGAAAGCTCTTGGGGTTAGGTCAGTAAATAGGTCCGAGGGTGTTGATGCCTTGGGTGGCGTCCACTTTAGTGTTTAAAGAAACTGGACGTAGTGGCTTACCATCTGACCCCGGTAATCCGATGAAACCAGTAAGTGAAAAATAAATATAATAATATATAATACCTTTTCAAAATGTTACATGTTAACTATGTATTAAACATTGAAGGAATTACAAAAAGAACATATTAATAAAATAAGAACTCTCTCTCTCTCTTAACAAGAACAAAAAATTACAACATAATATATCAATTTAAATGTAAAATCCCCTGGGTTTAAATTCAATGTAAATAAATAAATTATCAAGGGAAAAATCAAACCAAGTTCATGCGGCATGTATTCCAAGTTGAATGAAGGGAAAAACATTACATTTGGATATGCTTGTGGTTAATTATTTACTATTGGCTATGGAAATTGGAATTGGAAAAAGGTAATAAAAAGAAAATTATTTATGACATGCTAGCAAGGACATGTGGTAAAGTAAAAAAGAAAAAAGAAAAATGAAAGAAATTCCACTTCATCAAGTGGGGAATAGTAAGAGACAAGAAAAGGAGAAAATAATAAAAGAATGTGCATGGAAGGGAAACAAAAAAAAAAAAAAAGGAATTGGAGAGACATCATTCTAGCATTATATTTCGGGGAAAAGGGTAAGGAAATCAAGAAAATAAAGGAATACAAGCAACACACAAGCAAGGGAACCAAGGAGTGCAAGATGAATTTGTGTGGCAACCAAGATAAATTTTGGATAATAGAAAATAATTGTGGATTTGCAGGTAACATTGTGCATGTTTAATTATCTTGTTGGGATTTGAATGCATGGATTCATGCATTGGCTTATTGGTCACTTTTGTTGTCATTGGCATGTCATTTGCCTAGATTGAAAGTGATGTACAGCCTTGCCTTATGTCCTTTCCTGGATAGCCATGATGTAATGGGTTGCCTGTTGGTTGAGCTTTAGATTGCCGATATATTTTGGATCATGGTTTAGGTGGTCTCAAGAAAATACCGAGGGTTGAGAGTGGAGATGGTTTTCTCTGGGTAAGCTCTTGAAAGGTGGTTGGAGACTAGAAAATTCATCTGGGAATGGTGAAGAAATTCTAAGGCATCCAAGCTTGTATTGGTTTGGTGATTTCTAGACTAGTTTAGATGATATCAATGTGGCCTGAGGGAGGAGGTTGTTTTCCTTCAGATTCCCTATTTGGTTATGTTTTAGTTTATCCCATGTGATCCCATATTCACACTTGGAATATGGCACAGGGGTGATTGGGATAGAAGAAAGGTTTGTTTCAGCCCAATCTATGGTCAAGTGATACGTGGAAGTCCCTAATTTGGTTGGCACTATGCATATGTTAATATGTGTTATTCTTTAATAAGGTCAATGAGCACAGTTTTTGGTTTATTGTGTGATTATGTGACTAGTTTGTCATGGCTTCACTTTGGTTAAATGCTGGTTACAACATGATATATCAATTTAAATGTCAAATCCCCTAGGTTTAAATTCCATGTAAATAAATAAAGAATGGATATTATAAAGGCAAAAAATCAAAACAAGTTCATGGGACATGTATTCCAAGTTGAATGAAGGGAAAAACATTACATTGGATATGCTTGTGGTTAATTATTTATTATTGGTTATGGAAATTGGCATTGGAAAAAGGTAATAAAAGGAAAAATATTTATTACAGGTTAGAAAGGACATGTGGCAAAGTAAAAAAAGAAAAAAAGGAAAATGAAAGAAATTTCACTTCATCAAGTGGGGAAGAGTAAGAGACAAGAAAATGAAACAAAAGAAAAAGAAAAGGAATTGGAGAGACATCATTCTCACATTATCTTTTAGGGAAAAGAGCAAGGAAATCAAGAAAATTAATGAAAAGCAAGGGAACCAAGGAGTGCAAGAGGAATTTTTGTGGCAGCCAAGAGAAAGTTTGGATAGCATCAAGCAAGGGTAGAAAATAATTGTGGATTTGCAGGTAATATTGTGCATGTTTGATTATCTTGTTGGGATTTGAATGCATGCATTCATGCAGTGGTTTATTGGTCACTTTTGTTGTCACTGGCATGTGATTTTCCCAGATTGAAAGTGATGTATAGCCTTGACTTATGTCATTTCTTGGATAGACATGATGTGGTGGGTTCCCTATTGGTTGAGCTTTACATTGCTGATAGATTTTGGATCATGGCTAAGGTGGTCTCGGAAAATCCCAAGGGTTGAGAGTGGAGATGGTTTTCTCTGGGTAAGCTCTTGACAGGTGGGTGGAGACTGGAAAATTCCTTTGGGTATGGTGAATAAATTCTGAGGCATCCAATCTTGTATTGGTTTGGTGATTTCTGGACTAGTTTAGGTGATATCAATGTGGCCTGAGTGAGGAGGTGGTTTTTCTTCGGATTCCCTGTTTGGTTACGTTTTGGTTTATCCCATGTCATCTAACATTCATGCTTGGAGTATGGCACAGGGGTGATTGGGTTGGAAGAAAGGCTTGTTTCATCCCAATCTATGGTAGGGTGGTATGTGGAAGTCCCTAACTTGGTTGGCACTATGCATATGTTAATGTTTGTTATTCTTTAATGTGATCAATGAGCAAAAGTTTTGGTTTATTATGTGATTATGTGACTGGTTTGTCATGGCTTCATTCTAATTAAATGTTGGTTACATGCAAGGTATATTTCTCATGATATGATGTGCTCTTGTTATCAATCTGGATCATGATTTGAAAAGATATTGAATGGTTTATATGAATTCATGAGCTAATATGTGTTTGTGACAGCTAGTGTGAGAGGGTAGTGAGCCTTCTTGATGAACCTTTGATGAAACTAATGAATCAGTGAATAATTATGCATTCATTGCCTACAAGTACCATGTTTACGAAGTGTTAGTATAAATGACTAACAAGTCTTATGTGAGCTTAAGTAAGAACAGAGCCTAGAACAAAGAATGAAGACTTATACATATTGTTGAGAGATTTCTAGAAAGTTCTGGGCAGTTGGCCTATAGGTTGACCCTGAATTATGGGACAAATTCCCTAGACGCATGAACAAAACTTGGAAATATTAGGAATAGTCACACTGAGGGTGAGTTTTGCATGTGATTGGAGCCCTCTGGTCGCACTGATAAGCTTGCATGCATGCGGTTGGGCTGTAAATCTTGGTTGAAAATGGTTCCAGATTAGAGAAAAGGTCACCATTGGAAATTGTTTGACATATGGGTGTTCATATGTCTCTTGGTGGTGCAGCAAGTTTTATATAAATGAAACCCATTTCCATAAATGAATCTTGGAGTTTGGGTCATGCATAGTAACTCTCAGATCATGTTTACCCTAGTAAGTATGTGAAAGTGGGTAAATGTGGGGCGGGGTGTTAAATTAAATTAATACTTTCCTCTTCCAAAGATTGGTTTAGGTCTAGGAGTAATCCTTCATATTTTTGGCTAGTAGTATTGGTTTCCTTTTGATTGAGATGCATAACATATATTTTCTCCTAAAGAGAGACAATTTGCTAACGTAAGACATCAATTTCATCCATTTGGCGTGCCAATCTTCCTTTCAAATCTTGGATTTCCTCAAGGATATTAATTGTTGTTAACAATTATTTATGACCATCATTTCCAATAACATAACATCCATTTGTTCAAGTAATTGTGTTCCTTTCTTGTGACATTTACAATTTGTGCACTTGGTTTTGTTGATGGAGTTATAGTTGTTGTCTTTACATGACCACATATTTCTCCTAGCTGACCTGAGAGGGCATTGTTTGTTTGTTGAAGCTCTCAGGGTTTTCTCTTTTCCTTATGTTGAATTGTCCCCTCCATTTCAATTTCTATTTAAGGCCACCTTCACCATTTCTGGGCCTCCCAAGTTGTGAAACTTTTCTCATTTTTGCGAAGGGGATCAAGACCCAGTCGATACAAAGATCTGACAAAACTCCTATGGATATTAACCCAATGTTTTCTCACCATCTTGACGACCTTCCCTTCTATATAATGATGTCCACGACCCCCCTTTAAAATATAATTCATAGCACAAAGAGATTTTTCATGGTCATCTGACTCCATTCTACACTTTCCATCCACACTTTTTATTCCACACCAAGGGCTCCAATTCTACATGCACTATGCAAAGAAAAGATAAAGGAAATTTACTATGATGGAGAAATTACCTAAAAGGCAAGTGACAAGCCATGGAATTTCCCATATTCTCTGGAAGAGCAATCTACATATCCAAATGCGATGAGATTCCATAATGGAAAGATAAACAAAGGTGTAGGGTAGCAAATTCTTTACCATATCGCACTTCATCCTTATCCCACATGCACCTCGCCAGTTGTGACCATGCTTCTTAATTAATTCTTGTGTCTTAAATGTGATTAACATCATGTGTATGAGGCTTGAGGTGAGGTTACTTTGCGTCCTGCGCAATGTGTGGTTCCAGTGAGGTTGATATATGAAGCTTTGTGTAGGTATCTAGCAAGCATGGGGTGTCACGAAAATCATCGAGTCCCCGCCTCCATTTTGTATTATTTGCTCAGCACAAACATTCTTCCACCCTTTATAATTATATCGTTGTGTGTTTCATAGGAATTTGTTTCTTGATATTACAAGAGAGTCCATTATCGTAGCTCTGCTTCAGATCTAATAGCCCATCCTAGAATTGAGAGGCTTTATTATCACATTAATTGGCTTCATTGTCTTGATTTCTGAGGAGGTGGAAGTATTGTTTCCCCGAGATGTCTTCTGAAATATTTCTTACTCTTTTCATTAGATTTTCCATATTTTTATCCTTAGGCCAAGTTCTTTTATATAGGTGACACATGATAATGAGATAATCCCCTTATGATATTATGTTTGTGACCTATAAACTTTTGGCTAATGTGACTACTTACAATAACCCATACAAGTATGCCTGGTTATTTGTCTTATGGCCTAAACCCGAGGCATACTTCTTGACAATTTTTACAACAGGGTTATATAAAACCCCTTCCCCTCTTGTAGCCCCTATGATGTTAAGATATTTTACTCAACATTCATACAAGCATATTGAAATATTTGATTTATAATCCATATAAAACTTTTCTAGTTATTAATATTTTTAAATATTATATATGGACTCCATAGTAAGAATGAAATAAATTAAACTTCTCTGAAAATATACTAGTGTAGTTCCATCATAACCA
>APFE031154466.1:24459-39805 GCA_000404065.3 Pinus taeda
TATTAATAATATTTTTTGAATGCAGCGTATCAATTTTATATTAAGAATTGAAGTGATTACACATCTCTTTCTTTATCAAGAAACAACCAATTTTTGTAAGTTTTAGTTATTTTTTATTCTTATGTTCAATGTGCACATATATATGAAGTTCTTATTGAAATATCTTAATTAACATGGATATTCAAACAATTTATTTATGTCTTATATTGAAATATTTATAATGCAAATATAAAAACGTTTATTTTTTTTTTACTTTTAATTATTTTATCTTTCTACAGTTGATATAAAATTATGTTATTTACCATAAACAGGGAAATATTTTATTTAAAATAAAAGTGAAATGTTTTTACTACATCTCCTTCATAGTGGGTTGTCTTATTAGTAATTCGCATAGCAAGCATAGTGAGACTGGAATTATGCATGTGTTATAATTATTTTAATTAAAACTAACTAAATATGTATATTCATTCTTGTTTTTATTGTAGTTGGCATTGTTTGTTTGTTTTTTTAAGAGTATATTTTAGTTTTATGGTCAAAGGAATTAGACAGATCCCTCAAAGAAATTTTTTAATTTAAATTACTTTATTTTTCTCTATATAAAATTATATTATTTATGGTTGACACTAAAATAATTTAAAGTTGATATAAAATGATATTATTTATAGTTGACACTAAAATAAGTTTTTACTGTTAAAATCTATTTTTGTTTTAAATATTACATGTCAATCGATCTTGAATAAATTACACATCGTACTAAAAAATAAATTTATTACTTTCAAATACTTTATCTCTATATAAAGATGTAAAATTAAAGTGAAAAATAAAGTATTTTATTTATAGTCCATACTGATTTTTTTTTGTTATTACTATTTTTTTAAATTGTCCATGTCAGTGTTATTTTATTATACTGAGTTGTAGAGATACTAGATCATACTTTTTCAAATTTTAAAATCTTTGAATTTATATAATTTTGTTTTTCAATTTTTATATTATTCCTATTTTTATATATAGATTTTTCATATTATAAAGATTTTGGTGAATATTCTATTTTTTAATTTTAATTACCATATCTTATATCCATCTTAATTATAGAGTAATCAAATGTCTCAAGATGTAAACTTCTTTTTAAGTGCAAAATGTGAGGAAATGTTTACACCTAGAGAGATTTGATTCCTCTAGGCTCTTGTATTTTTGGAGTTAAGATGGATTTAAGCTAATTTTGAGCTAACACACTAATAAAATGCTTTAAATATAAGAAATTTTTTATTTTCACTTGTTTTATATAATATATACATAGTTAACAGCTCTGATAACAACTCAATTTGAGATGGTTGTGAAAATGAAGTGTTATGTACCACTAGGTCCAAGGTTCAAATCCCCTCGATTTACGCATGTTTGCAAAAGGGGCGGCATACCTAGGCACCTAGGGGTTATAATGGTAGTGGTCAAAATTGACATGTGTCACTTGAGTATGATATGACCAGTGTCATGCTAGTACGATACGAGCCTAGTTGTTCATTCCTCTAGTCACTCGCCTACTCATACGCACATTTTTCACATTAAAATGTTAATGCATGCCTACTCACATTCAGAAATAGAAAACATCTCTCTCTCTCTCTCTCTCTCTCTCTCTCTCTCTCTCTCTCTCTCTCTCTTAAACTTTTTAAATCCGTGGCTATGATGGATGTTTAAAATATTAATAACTTGAAAAAGTTCTACATGGATTATAAATCAAATATTTCAATATGCATGTATTCATGTGGATCAAAATATATATATTACTCAACTTGAATACATGCATATTGAAACATTTGATTTTAAATCTATATAAAACTTTTTCTAGTTATCATAGCCACAGATTTAAAATGTCTCAAAGAGAGATCAAATCTCTTGATATGCAAAAGACCTAAATAGGGGTTTTCACCTCAATATATTTAATCCTTCACTTGTTCTTGGTTAAAGTTGATCTCTGGCTCTCATGCTTAAATGGATACAATGCCACAACAGACTACTATTTATTTTTTTTTAATTATTTATCTAATATGTACATACATGGATAGTTGATATTGAAATATTTTTAAAAATCAAATATTTTTAAATATTTTTTTGATGTGAGTGTATCAACTTTATATTAAGAACTAAAGTAATAACACATTCCTTCTTTATTAAGAAGCAACCAATTTTCTTTGTTTTATTTACTTTTTTATTTTATGTTCAATACACACACACACCATATATATGAAGTTCATATCAAAATATCTTAATTAAATGATATTCAAAACATTTATTTAAGTCTTATATTAATATTATTATAATGCAAATATAAATATTATTTTTATTTTTATGTTTTTTACTTTTAAATATTTTATATAAAATTCTTCTGGATTTGGGTGCACGCTCATCTCATGACACATGCTCCATTGAGGAACAACGACGCCCTCCACTTGGCATATGTCATTCCCCACGTACCACAACTGGCTATTATGAATCATAAATACATCACCTCAATTACTCGAGGCATGCTCTCACATGCTCGGAGTAATGTTTCACTTGCCTCCTCTCAATGTATTTTACTCTACTCCATGGAAACTATGCGCCATCCCCCTCTTGTTGTTCTGCTCAAATCCTGGCACATCTCGTTCACCAGCCTTGTTTTAGCTTCATATATGTCCTCTGATCCATATTCACCATCCACTGCATTTTGTTTCTATGCCATGAGTCATGAGAGAGGCAGAGGGCATCGAGCCAATTGAGGAAGCGGAAGAGGACTTCTTCCAATCAGCTTCAATGACAATGTGGAATTGGCATTATTTGACAATGACATCCGACTTCATATTTTTCGCCAGGTGCTCGAGCTCGAAGGGGAAGAAACCAAACATGGTAGGAACATTTTATGGGCTCTTCACAATTTTCTAGAAGGAAAAATATTGCACTACCTATTGGATTGCAAAGCGCTCGGCCTACTGTAGCCATGCCTCCACCTCTCTCAAACATCTCTCCTGTGACCTTGAAATTGACTTACCTCCTAGTATTCCCTCCCCCTCCTCCCCAGCTCCCTCACCTTCCAATTCACCTCCCCTGGGCTCTGCTTCTCCCCCCATTTTCATTATGCCTACAAGTCGTCCCTCTCTTGTTCGCAGAGGTCCTAAACCTGCTGCCCCATCGGCCCCAGCTCAGGTTCCAATTCTCACCCTGTCTCCTCCCCTCCCTAGTCCCTTCGAGTGTTACATTATTGAGGAGAACCCAAAAGAAGCAGGCATCATGGCCAAATCTCCATCGTCGCTCAGGCTCATCTCCAGAAAGTTTATTCTTCAACAAGTTCTTGCTAATTGCTCAAGCCTCGTATGCTTCTCACAAGTTTGGTATATTTTGGCATTTCGTCTCCTATGTCAAGGATGGTCAATTGGTGGTCTAGAGCCACACAGTCCAGAGTCAGAGAAATTTTGTCTCTTTTCATTATATGTATAAATCTCAATCTAGTTTTTCAAACTTCTATCTATGGTTTCCCCTCTTAGGGGTAGAGAGTTTTTTGTGTCACAATATTTGGATCCCCTCTCAAGGGCAGGGTGTTTCAATCGATGAAGGGCTCAGTTCCCCCATGATCTCTAGACCATATACTATGTATTTTACACTATTAATATAATGTGAGTATCTTTTCTTACAAAAAAAATAAAAAATAAAATTATTTTATAAAATTATGTTATTTAATATAGACATCAAACTATTTTATTTATGACTCCAAAAGTGAAACTCAAATATTTTTACCACATCTCCTTCATATTGGGTAGTCATATTAATAATTGACTAAGCAAGCATAATGATGTGTTATCATTATTTTAATTAAAACTAACCACGTATGCATATTCATTCTTGTTTTTATTATAGGCCCAACATTGTTTTTTTATTTAGATTATATTTACATCGAAGGTGTTCTCTTTGCACAGTTGGGGTGAGAAGACACTGCTCACCTCAACTAATACTTGTGCTCCATTTTCTTCGTCCTCCCTCCAAATAAAAGCTAACACGTGGCACTGCAAATTATGTCATGGAATTCATTGAGAATTGTGTCGTCATTTCCTCATTGTGGCAGTGTGGCTCTGAAACCAAGGCAGAGGAGACATGTTGTTGAGGTTTGTTTGTGAAGAATTCCCACCTTTCATCTTCAAGTTGCCCAAGGATTTCGAAGATCCATATAAATGAGAGAGTATTCATACTGGAGGTGTTCTTCTACATTGTTGTTCATTTTTTAGAACTGTAACAGCCTCGGGTTAAAAGTTCATGTAATAAAGTTAATAAAGGAAAAATAAGTCCAAGGTTATGGGACACGTATTCCAAGCTAAATGTTGGGAAAAGTATCCTAGCGGGCATAACTTGTTTTTTATTATAGCTAAGTGGAAATTGGCAAAGGAAATGGAAAAGGCTTTGAAAAGGAAAAAATGCATTAATTGGCATTTATTTATGAAAATAAAAGAAAATAGGAGAAAAGGGAGGTGAAAGGTCACAAGTTACATGTGAGGAGGAAATTTAAGGAAATTTGAGGAAATTTGAATCAATTAGAGGCATCAATAATAAAAAGGAATCAGAGGCTTGTTAGTGTTTTGTCAATTTATTGTTGGAGTTAGTCTGAGAGAGGAGAAGACCACCAAGAGGAGAAGGAAAGAAAGCAAGCAAAGGAAAGTAAGGGAAAACAAGGATCAAGCAAAGAAAGGTTGGATCAAGTAGCTTCAGTGGGAATACTTGCAGGTAACAAGTTATATGTATGGTTTCCTAGCTATTTTTGGCATGCATGGTATATGCATGTTTTTATTTGGTTCATTTGTTGTCATTGGCATGGGTTTTTTCAGTTTTCGACAATGGTTTTAGCCTTGCCTTTCCATTTTTGGATATTTATGATGTGATGGGATTCATTCTTGGTTGAGCTTTAGATTGTCTAAAGATTTTGGATCTAGGTGAGTTGGTCTAAGGAAAATCCCAAGGTTTGGGGGTGGAGATGGTTTCTCCAAGAAACCCTCAACAAGTGGGTGGAGGGAGGAAAATTCTTCAAGGGGTGGTGAATGAATTATGAGGCATCCAAGCTCAGTTTGCTTTTGTAATCTTGAGACAAGTTTAGGTGAGATAATGGTAGTGTGATGGTTGAAGTGGTTCAACCTATGGATTCCCTTGTTGGTTTATGGATTGGTTTATCCCACGAAATCCCACATTCATGCTTGGAATAAGGCACAAGGGTGATTGGTTGAAAGAAAGATTTGGTTCAGCCTAATCTATGGTCGGGTGGTACCTGGAAGTCCTAACTTGGTTGGATTTTTCATATGTCAATAAGAGCTAAGTTACTCTTGTATTTTATGAGTAAATGTACTTGTTATTATGTGGTTTTAATGGTCATTTTATCATTTTTATTTATCTAGTTATATGTTGGTTATAAGAATGGCTTTATGACAGATCCAAGTTATGGCTCTTATCATGTTTGGTTGATAAATGAATGGTTGAATGCATGACCTAATAGATGTTATTGCAACATTGTGAGAGGGAATTAGTCCTCCTTGGTAAACCGCAGATAAGTTGCATATCTCTATGTTCAGATATGCATTCCTGGCATGTAGGATTCATCATGTGTTTGACAAAATGATTTTCATGGTTAGGATGGTCTATGGTGATTCCCTAATCAAGTTTTGAGTTAAAATATTTGTAATTATAATATTTATCTTTTACGAATGCTTCATTAAGTTTTGGGTAGATGTCTCGGTCCTAGCCTTGAAAAAATGGCTTAGATCTTGCAGTTGCTGGCACAAAACTACCTAAACAATATTGCAATCATTGGGAAGTAGATTTATGGGAGCCACTGGAGGGTTGCAGTTACTTGGAGGCCTTGTCATGGGAGCGACTAGGGGCTAGCTCTAAAAATGAAAGTTATCTTAAGGGTTGGACACTTGAAATGGTTGGTTATTTCTTGGGGTTCCTATAGAACCTAAGGGAAGTTAGTAAGGTCTTGTTTTGTCGGCTCCATTTCCTTAAGGTCATCTAGGACGTTGAGTGATGTCATATTAGCCCTTATCACATGTTTACCCTGGGAAAGCCAGTGAAAGTGGGTAGATATGAGAGGAGGCGACTACAGAGTGGTATTAGAGCATGGTTCAAACACTTAGACTTGATGGGTTAGATGCATGTGGTTATGCATGCATTGTCATAATTATGGTTGTCATGCATAAGGTCACTATATGTAGTTGGTATTATCATGCATGATGTTAATATATTGATATGATTATGATTATACATGTATCTTTCTAATGTGGATTGTTTTGCAGATAAGATAAGCCTCCCCTGAACGTCATTGAGGT
The DNA here is from genome assembly GCA_000404065.3 of Pinus taeda. Lineage (NCBI taxonomy): Eukaryota > Viridiplantae > Streptophyta > Pinopsida > Pinales > Pinaceae > Pinus > Pinus taeda. The sequence goes on from APFE031154466.1 coordinate 30,795, forward strand.
ATGATTTTAGTATGGTATCTATTTGGTTTATTTGACATGGTACACTTGCAAGAAGAAGAGAATCAAAGATGACAAGAAAAATGGTGGACTACAGTTCACGTGAATCTCCATGTAGATCAGATGGGAAGTAGGGAGATGAATATTCTCCTAATATAGCAGACACATTGAGGAGTCTGAGGGAAGAGATCATAAGTTGCAAGTAATATAATGACAGGTTGGTTGAGGCTCAAGAAAGACTTGCAAGGGGTCATGAAAAGTAGGAAAATCTCAATGCATTCATCCTTCAAAGTTTTGCATATTTCCAGAGATAGGGATAGTTGAGGATTAGTCAAGAAAAGGAAGAGAAGACTAATGGATCCTATGGTAGCAGGTCTCGATCAAGGTACAGGTTATATAGAGGGGATACAATCAGAGGTGGAAAATCACTAGGTGCACCTAACAAGAGGACTGGTATGTATGGGTTTCATTCTATTTCCTTGTCTAGGAGACATCATCCTCATCACCGCCATCATCCTTATAAGAGGAGTGAGTACTTTCCATAGGAGTTCAAGAAAGTAAAGTCCCCTACGTTTGTTGGAGAGATGAAGAAGTCAAAAGATGCAGAGGCATGGTTGCTTGGGATGGAGAAATTCTTCAAATTGCATAACTATTTAGAGAACATGAAATCCAAAATATCCACCTTCAGTATTAAAGAGAAAGTATATATTTGGTGGGAATGTGTGAAGAATTCCAAGGGCATTCGAGAAGAAGAGTTGATTTGGGATGAATTTGAGAGACTCTTCAAGAAGCAGTACCTGTCTGAGAGGTATTATGGTGACAAAGCTAAAGAGTTTTATTATTTTTTGATGGGTTATATGATATATGATGAGTATACTAGCAGGTCCCTAGAGCTATTGAGGTATGTTCCTTACCTCAAGGATGAGAAAATGAAGATTCAAAGGTTCATTAGTGGGTTTCCAGTAGCATATAGAGACTGGATTGATTTTGATGAGACACGATCACTGGAGGAAGCCATCAGGAAACTGAAGCATTTTTATAAGCATTCAAAGCGTAAATCTTATCCTAAGCGTGATTTGAATGGAAATGAGAAAGTTAAATGGAAGTGGCCACCGAAGCGGGGAAGACCTCAAGATGCAAGTGAGAAAGAAAATGTTGTTCCTTACAAGAAGTTCAATGCAGTTGAGAAGGGACATGGGTCACGACCTAGAGAGCAACATAATAGAGGTGATGGTAGGGGACTGTTGCAATGTTGGATATGTAGCAAATATCATCATAAGAAGAATTTTCCATTGTACGAGGGTGGTATGCTTCAGATCTACAGTGCTTAGAAGGCACAAATAGTTGGGGATGTTGACCATAGCATTCCTCGAATTTATGCAGTTGTGGACAATAAGCATGTAGATCATCGGGCATCCATTATTGAGATGGTAGGTAAGCTTTTTGGTCGAGTTGTTTCTATTTTGATTGACCCTAGATCTAATTATAGTTATTTTAACCCTGACTTCATGGATAAGTGTGGTTTGAGAAAAGAAGTGCATGCAGAGTCTTAGTTTGTGTAGTTGGATATAGGGACTAAGAAGAGAGTTCATCACTGGGTAAGATCTTGTGCATTTGAGTTGAATGGTATGCCTACATCAGTGCATCTGAATGTACTTCCATTGGGGTCAAATAATATACTTTTGGGTATGGACTGGTTTTACATCCACATGACCAAAGTATATTGCTATGACAAGGCTATTGAGTGCTTGGATGATAATGGAGAAAAGAGAATCTTGTAGGGAAAGAAGAAGCCTACATCAGTGAGGATGATTACAACTATGAAAGCTAAGAACAGTCATAGGAAGGGGCGTGTACTAGCAGTCCATATTTCTACTGACAAACGTAAAGATTTTGAGGATGCAAAAATCTTCAAGAGGTACCATGTATTGCAGCAGTTTCAGGATGTGTTTCAAGTAGAGGTTTTAGATTTCCCTCCTCATAGGGAAGTGGACTTTTCTATTGAGTTGGTACTAGGGGTAACATAAACATCGAAGGCACCTTACAGGATGAGCAATCCAAAGTTGGTAGAATTGAAGTTTCAATTGAAGGAAATGCTTGACAAGGGATACATTAGGCCAAGTGTATTGCCTTGGGGTACACCAGTGTTGTTCATGAAGAATAAGGATGGTACTCTTAGATTATGCATTGATTACAGGGAGCTGAACAAGGTGACCATCAAGAACATATATTCATTGTCAAGGATGGATGACTTGTTTGAGAAGTTGAAGGCAGCAATGATGTTCTTAATGAATTATTTGAGATCAGGATACCATCAAGTACGCATTAAAGAAGAGGACATTTACAAGACTACTCTTCGAACTAGGTATGGGAATTATGAGTTTGTTGTAGTTCCTTTTGGTCTAACTAATGCTCCAAATACTTTTATGTTCTTGATGAATAGTGTGTTGCGTCCTTATCTAGACATTTTTTTACTATATTCATTGATTATATATTGATATATTCTAAGAATGAGGAAGAGAATATCAGACACTTAGGACTAGCATTGAGATTTCTAAGAGATCATCAATTGTATGCCAAGATTAGTAAATGCAGTTTCTTTCAAATATAGGTACATTACTTGGGACATTTTGTTTCCAAGGAAAGCATAGTAGTGGACCTGAAAAAGATAAGGGCTATCATGGAGTGGGAATATCCTAAGATTATGAATAAGGTTAGATCATTCATGGGGCTAGCAAGTTATTATAGGAGGGTCATTAAGACATTCTCATGGATTACATATCCTATTATATCATTGCAGAGGAAAGGAAATAAATTTGAATGGACAAAGGAATGTGTAGCAAGTTTTGTGCAGTTGAGCAGTTGCTTACAAATTCTTTGGTGTTAAAGATTGCAGATCCAAATAACGAGTTCATGGTGTGCACAAATTTTTGCAAGAGAGGACTTGGAGGAGTCCTGATGTAGAAGGGACAGGTGGTGTGCTATGAGTAACAAAAACTAAATGAGCACGAGCATAACTATGTGATGCATGATCTTGAGTTAGCATCAATCATTCATGCATTGAAGATGTGGAGGAAAGTTTATCTTCCTGGCAGGAGATTTGTATTGATGAGTGATCACAGTGGGCTATGGTACTTGTTTGACCAACTGAATCTAAATGCCAAGAAATCTAGATGGTTTTCCACACTTAGTAAGCTTGAATTTGATATCAGATACATTAAAGGAAAGGAGAACAGGGTTGCAGATGCTCTCAGTATGAAAGTGCAGGTAAATCACATGACAGTTATGAGCTCATATGAGACAAATTTACAAGATCGAATCTTACAGGAAGGACAGTAGGATGACAGGTACCAACAGCTTAGGCACAAGTTACAATAGGGTACAAGTGATCAGGATGTGGACTATCATCTCACAGCATATGGCTTGGTCAGATTTAGGGACAGGATCTATGTGTCGGGTGATAGTGAGCTCGAGAAGCTTATCTTGAGGGAGTTTCATGTCAATCCATATTCAAGTCACTCGAGATATCAAAAGACATTGACAGCTATGAAGAAGTTCTACTATTGTCTAAATCTGAAGAAGGAAGTGGAAGAGTTTGTTTCTAGATGCTTGGACTGCCGATAAATGAAAGTTGAGTGTAAGCAACCAGCTAGTTTGTTACAACCTATTCTAATTCTAGAGTGGAAATGGGAGGTCATTTCCATGGATTTCATTACAGTTTTGTTGAGGACATTGAAGCAGCACAATTCCATCATGGTTTTGGTTGATAGGTTGAGCAATGTAGATCATTTCGTTCCAGCAAAGACTACTTATTCAGTTAGTGAGGTAGCACAAGTCTTCATCAGAGTGATAGTGATATTGCATGATGTTCCAAAGAATATTGTGTCAGACAAATATGCCAAGTTAATTTCCATGTTTTGGAAGGAACTATTTGTAAGTTTGGGTACAGATTTGGCTTCATCACAGCTTACCATCTGTGGATAGATGGACAGACAGAGAAGGTCAACAGGTTTTGGAGGATATGTTGAGGATGTATTCCATGCATTAGCAATGAAAGTGGGAGGATTATCTTCCACTGGTTGAGTTTGATTACAAAAATGGTTTTTGGGAGTCATTGAGGATGTATTTGTTCGAGGCACTTTATGGGCAGAGTTGTAATACTCCCATCAGTTGGAGTGATCTAGTGAACAAGGTACTTATAGGACTAGACATTTTAGTAGAGATGGCACATGAAATGTCGGTTATAAAGAAGAACCTAAATGCGGCACAGGATAGACAGAATATTTATGCATACCAACACAAGGCATTTAAGGAGTTTTAGGTCGAGGATCATGTGTACTTGTGCATCAATCCCAAGAAGATCTCCTTGAGGATTGGGTCATGTGCCAAGTTGGCACCTCAGTATTGCAAGCCATTCGAGATCCTTGAGAGTATTGGACTAGTGGTCTACAGACTTGCACTGCCTCTGAAATTGAATGTCCATGATGTTTTCTATGTTTCATTGCTTAAAATGTATGTAAAGGATATTGATCGTGTTATTGATTGGTTTGTATTGGAAGTGAATCTAGAAGGAGAACTCCAGTCGAAACATCAATGCATATTGTAGCGAAAACAGCTCATGCTCTGCAACAAGGCAATCAAGCAAGTTAAAGTTTAGTGGAAGCACTTTGGCCCTGAAGAAGCTACATGGGAGATGGATGATCAGATGTGGGCTATGTATCCTTCATTATTTGTCGATGGAGGAAAATTAGTTTTGGTATATGTACATATTTATGTATGGTTGATATTTGTAAATACCGCAATGAGTTGTGTTATAAAGCTCCAATAAGTGGTATGGTTGTCACGTTGTCATGTTTTTCATGATGGTTTTTCTTTTGAGCAAGTTGTTAATTGTAAATACTACAACGAGTTATGTTATAAAGCTCCATGGGAAGTATGTTTTGGTTTTCAGTGTTTTTTCTTGTTGTAGGTGTCAATGAACACTGAGGACGGTGTTCCCCTAAGGGGGAGGAGTCTATAATAGCCTCAGGTTAAAAGTTCAAGAAATAAATTTAATAAAGGAAAAATAAGACTAAGGTCATCAGACATGTATTCCAAGTTGAATATTGGGAAAAGTATCCTAGTGAGCATCACTTCTTGTTTGTTGTTTATTATGGCTAAGGGGAAATTGGTGAAGGAAATGGAGAAGGCTTTAAAAAGGAAAAAATGCATTAATTGGAGTTTATTTATGAAAATAAATGAAAATAGGAGAAAAGGGAGGCGAAAGGTCACAGGTTGCATGTGAGGAGAAAATTGAAAGAAAATCAAGGAAAAATGAAGAAATTAGAGGCATCAATAATAAAAATGCATCATAGGGTCAGTTCATAGCTTTTTTCAACCTTTTTTCAGTTCATTTTTGGATTTAGTCTAAGAGAGGAGAAGAGCACCAAGAGGAGAAGGAAATAAAGCAAGCCAAGGAAGGACAAGGAAAGCAAAGGTAAGCAAGGGTCAAGCAAGGAAAGGTTGGATCAAGTGGCTTTAGTGGGAATACTTGTAGGTAATAGGTTGCATGTATGATTTCCTAGCTGGTTTTGGCATGCATGGTATATGCATGTGTGTATTTGGTTCATTTTTTATCGTTGGCATGGCTTTTATTGGGTTTCAATAGTGGTTTCAGTGTTGTCTTTCCATTTCCAAATAGCCATGGTGTGATTGGATTCATTCTTGGTTGAGTTTTGGATTTCTAGAAGGTTTTAGATCCGAGTGAGGTGGTCTTAGGAAAATCCAAAGGGTTGGGGGTTGAGATAAGAAAATTACTCAACACATGTATGGAGATAAGAAAAATCCTCAAGGGATGTTGAAGGAATTATGAGGCATCCAAGTTCAGTTTTGTTTTATGATCTCGAGACCAGTTTAGGTGAGATCACAGTAGTGTGAGGGTGGACGTGGTTTAACCTTTGGATTCCCTTTTTGTTTTATGGAATGGTTTATCCCATGATATCCCACATTCATGCTTGGCATAAGGCATTGGGGTGATTGGCTAAAATAAATATTTGGTTCAGCCCAATCTATGGTCAAGTGGTACGTGGAAGTCCTTGACTTGGTTGGCTTCTGCATATGTAAATAAGAGCTAAGTTCCGCTCGTAATTTATGAGTAAATGTAATTGTTATTATGTGGATTTAACTTTTGTTTTATCATTTTTATTTATTTGGTTACATTTTGGTTATAAGCATGGCTTAATGACAGATCCAAGATATGTCTCTTATAATGTTTGATTGATAAATGAATGATTAATGAATGCATGACCTAATATATGTTATTACAGCTATTGTGAGAGGGAATTAGTCCTCCTTGGTAAACCTCATATGAGTTTCAAATCTCTATGTTCAAATATGCATTCATGACTTGTAGGTTTCATTTTCATCATGTGTTTGACAGAGGATGGGCTAGAGTGAGCCCCTTATCAAGCTTGGAGTTAAAAAATATTTCATTATTATATTTGGTTCCTAGCCCTGAAAAATGACTTAGATCCCATTGTCGTTGGCACAAAACTGCCTGAAAAAGTCTGCAGTCGCTGGTAAGCAGGCCTGTGGGAGCAACTGGAGGTTTACATTTGCTTGGATTCCTTGTCATCGAAGTGACTAGGGGTCTATTTCACTGAAAAATAAAGTTATATTAGGGGTTGGACACCTAAAATGGTTGGTTAGTTCTTGGGGGTCCTGTAGCACCTAAGGGAAGTCAGTAAGGTCTTATTTTGTCAGCTCCATTTCCTTAAGGTCATCTATGAGGTTGAGTCATGTCATAGTAGCCCTCAACTCATGTTTACCCTGGGAAAGATGTTGAAAGTGGGTAGATATGAGAGGAGGCAGCTACTGGAAAAATCAAAATCTGAACACTCCTAAAGAGGAAGAAAAGGAAGATATTATTTCAAAGGACATTCAACCGTTACACAAGCCTTTAGTTTGTTATGAATTTTGTCTCCTCTTTAAGCATTGGTCTCATTTTATTTATCACGAACTTGACTCAGAGAGATCTCAACACGAGGGTTGTGCAATTCACACTGAACTTACCCTTATGTCTTCTTTCAACCCTTCAAAACCTACCTATTCAGAGTGCATTAAAGGGATATTTCTCTCTTCTTGTTAATAAAGAAGTAAAAAGAATTGAAAAAGAGGAAGGAAAAGGGTAAGGGGATGAATACTTCAACAATATCATACCTCCCATGAGAGATGAACTGAGCATACCATATGTGGCCAATTTATACTTTGTAGGAGTCAAATTAATTCCTACGATCTCACCTCAATGTATCTTGATAGGGAAGATTGCCACACTTTACCTTCCAAAATTAAAGTTGGACTACAACACAGAGGTGATACTGAGAAATTTCGTGGCTTTCAAAGCTTCGACATCGCCAGGCATGATGGTTTTCACATGATATATTGATTTCATGAATGGGATGATCGACAGGGAACACGATTTGAGATTGTTGAGACAAAGTGGAATTATTTGCAACCACCTCCAAAGCAACAAAGAGCTAGTTGTGAGCCTCTAGAACAATATAGGTAAGTTTTTTCATCTGACAAAGGTTTGATATTTGGACAATGTTATAAAAGATGTAAGCAAATATTATAATAGAAAATGGAATGTTGGAGTGATGGAGTTCGTGAATGGAAATATACTAGGGTCATGGCAATTCATATCTCTGGTAGTTGTTTTGGTAGTTTTAATCTTCACTTTCTTAAAGGCTTTTAGCTTTATCTATGATTGGAAGAAGTGGGTAGGAAAGCTACAAGACTAAGTTACGTGATAGAATATTGTCAATGGACCAACTTCATTTACAATATTGAAAACTACACAGTAATCCAATTTCCAATCAATGACAACCACTCGTAATCCTTTTAGAAATAGTCTTGCTTGATTGTCCTCTACTCTGTGTTGTGGCCTGATATGAGTTGGTTGACAAGAATTCTTATCTAAAATAGTAAATAAATAGAAGATTTTGAACCGCGTAGACATCCTTGAAATTGTTGTAATCAAAATCCTTCAAAACAGCCTCCATGACCTTGATATCAAGGCCACCTACCCGAATCGACATGGCTTCTATTGCAGCAATAGTCCTTTCATCAAGATACAATGATATGTGGCTTAATGTTAAGTTTCAACAGTGAAACCATTGAGACCGTGGTTCAAATCCCATCAAGTATATGGACCATTATATCTTGGCTCAAGGAGTAAACTCCCCTTATTCGAGAGTCTCAACTCTTGCTAAAACATAAGATTTTGGTATATTTGGCTTGTAGATTGTTGGATATACTCTTGGTGTTATAATGGCAGCCACAAGGTTTGACCTTGGGCCTCACCCAGATTAGCCCAAAGAGTTATCGATTCACTATGGCTAAAAGAGAATATTCCTTTCGTTGAGAAGAGAATCATTGGACATGGGTAAGCTTCTAAGATATGTAATCGTCATTCGGAAACTCAAGAGTGGCTCAAGCCTCCCCTTGGCAATCTCTCCCTGGTTAGTTTTTTGTCTAGATCTTTGAATTTGTCCTCTGATTTGTATTGACTCGACTGGTAAAAGCAATGGTGTTAAAACTTATCCATTTTGTCCTCACAATTTCCCTGGTCTTCCCAAATCTTTTATTCCTTCAGTGTATCTTTGCACCCTTAGGGGCAATTGCTAGTTTATTTTTATCTTAAAAGGGACATGTGTCAACTTGACTTAAGCATGGAAGGAATTACACATATCACTCACAACGAGATGTAGAATGTGTATGTCGGCCCAATAAATTAAATACTTTATTTTTCTATATATAAAGTTGATAAAAATTATATTATTTATGGTTGACACTACTTTTTAATATTATTATTATTATATTTTTTGTTTTAAATATTACATGCCAACTCAACTTGGAATAAATTATACATCAGACTAAAAAGTAAATTATTATATTTTTTTTACTTTTGATTGCTTTATCTCTATATAAAGTTGATATAAAATTAAGGTGGAAATTGAAGTATTTTATTTATGGCA
>APFE031154466.1:41401-65732 GCA_000404065.3 Pinus taeda
AAATGAGTTATTAAAGTAATAATAAAAAAATCATAATAAGAGTACAATAGTTATTGGGCCTAGAGTATGCCCTAAAACTTATTTTGCCTGGCTAAGAGCTCATCTTCCTCAAACATAAGGAAACAAGTTAACGGACCAAGACCCAAAGGCATCTAGAAGAAGTGAAAGCCTACCCCTTTACAGACCACTAGCGGGTCATTCCAAGTGGTGTGGTTTTCCTTGAATAATGGTGATGAGTTAGTCTGCATTCATGGATAGAAACTAGAGATGGATGTCGACACTACTGATTTGACAACTAAGTTATGATAGGTTTTCCCACTGAGAAAAAAGAGTAATAATAGCTAGATGTACAATTCATTTAATTCTTAATATAAAATTATTATGCCGCTTTTTTTAAATATTCAAAAATATTAGTAATAATAAAAAAATTCAATGTGGACCATAAATAAACTATTTCAATTTACAAGATAAAGTAATATTGACATGTATTTACCCCGAGATCTGAGTAATCCCACGAGAAACAAGGGGTCATCAAACTGCTCTTCACCCCGACCATGCCATGGAGAGAGAGGTTGGCGCCCACAACCTTTCCCCCCCACCTAACTCAACCTCTTTCCCTCACCATGATGAGTAGATTGGTGATATTTTTGCCACAAACCTGAAACAATCTGAGATGCATTCCCACACTCAACCCCAAGCAACCATCCCCTCATAGAGCAGATAGGCTGAAGGAATGAATTTCGGGGTGAATATCAAAGACCTTGTAATAGTGGAATTCATGTGGTGCTATAAACTTAATAGCTTTGTCCTCACCTAGTCCTTCTTCAATGACCTGCAATGAATGTGGCCTAAGGTGAATACAGGAAGTAGCCGCCACCCAGCCATTCACATTAAATCTTCATGTAGAGGTGGCATGTGACATACTTGTGCCTATACGTCTCCTTGTTGCGTCCACAGAGGCTAAGGATAAATGGAACACTAGCAATGGCCAATGGTCCATATAGAATTTCCTTAGTAGGAAATTTTGGGAGTAAGAACAAGCCATGGTGAGAGTCGAAGGTAGAATCATAGAACTCAATGCCTTCCTCATTCACACATGCACATCGCTAAGAAAGTTGTCCAAAGATATCAGAATTTCCTTTTCCCCTCCTCCATCGAATTCCAATTCGAATGCAGGTACTACAGATGTGGTATCCTCCTGTTAGCCCTGAGGTTCAGTGCTAACTTTTGGAAGGACAAGGAAGGGCTCGGTCTACTCCGTTTCTGTCAAAAGGGGCCCCACCTAAGCCATTTTCCCCTTCTTCCCTTACCCTACTCACTTTCTACCCTTCCCGTTCCTTCATTCACCTTCGAAACCCAACAAACCCCCCCCCCCTTTTAGCCTTAGCCCCAAGCGCAAAGCTAAATTACCCATAAAACTTTACCCATATGCCTTTACGCACTCATAACTCATAGCACAGCATTTCCGCCGTCGATCTTCTCCCGCCAGTCCATCGGCCCATATTGCGCCCGATAAAAGCAAACATGCCTGATCTCTCCCCACTGTTAGATCACCTTCGCCAGATCTAACAGTCCTTGTTCATATCACACGAGCAACTAGCGCGAACAATACTCGCGTGATATGGGCGGTTTCTCCCTCCCCCCCCACCACTACAGTTAACTCATTGAATGGAATTGTGCGGCCTCCAATAGTTACCACTTACCGCCCGAGGCCCACATGATGAAAACCATTACCGCTCAAGTTAAATCACCCCACCCATTATCGTCCGCACACCTCCGCCGCCCGATAACCACCCGATCTACCTACCCAAGGATCTAAAGGCCTGGACATATCCCATTGTCACCATGATCGCTAGCCTCCGCCCAGCAATCTCGGCCACTCATCTCCCTTGATCCGACAGGCACCATCCGCGATCATCCCAGTCGTTCATCTACCCGTGCACTCCAAGTCCCATTCCCTATCTATCACACGAAGGAGAAGACAGCCGACTCTATTAGTCCACTAATAGTCTGACCCCAACAATCAAATTAATCAGAGATCATGGCCAAATGGAGAAAAGGACACAGCACACCCCAGCAACCGAATTAAACAGTTATGGCACTCCTCTACCATGATCAATCCAACCACCTGAAGGACAGCACGGTACCAGACTGATGGATTTTTCATAACAGAGAGAGAAACTGCATCTGAAGACACTATCAGACAGTTAAATGCAGTTGGTGGTCAATTAAGACACCTACCTCCCTAAGCGGCCAAGGCCATTGTAATGGTAAATTATAAAGAGCCAGCAGAAAGAGGGAATAAGGGTTCATTTGATGTAAGGTTCAGCTTCTGGAGACTATAGACACTCTGTAACTTGCAGCATCTCATCTTCATTTTCAGCAATGCAAGCTTCTTTTGCTGTTACATGCTCACTATCCATTTCTTCTCTGTTCTAAGCTTGTGCCTGTGGCACTGTATTCGTGATTACTTCCATGTTTAATACTAGATAACTGTCATCTTATCTCTATATTGAAATATTGAATGTATCAGTGAGTAGGCCATTCTGGTTTCTTCTATGTCTGATGCAAAGCAACTATCATCTTGTATTTGCATTGATAGATTAGATCTATAAGCTTATCTACTGGTTGCAGCTGGCCATCACATGGTTGTGCGTATCTGCTAGTGTGGTTAGTATTCTCCATATTCACCTAACTCCTAAACTGTTGAGCATTGGTAGTCTAAAGCCTTGTAGTCTGAGGGTGTTCATGCATGTTTGGAGTGAAAACAGAGTAGAAGTGGTTATCTAGCTTGAACCAAACCATCATCCCTTCCAATAAACTTCTGAAAAATAGCTTAATTTATATGTTACTAGGCATCTCCGAGCTACAACCTAGGAGAGTTTCTTGGAGCTCTAACATAATTGGCGCCATTGCCGGGGAGAGGAGATTGAGGCTCAGCTTCCCTGGGAGAACGACAGAGATCCAACTTTGATGATAGACAAAGTCTAGACACGTTTTTTGTTGTAATCATCTAACTGGTGACTCTACTGGAGGCCAAACCTCTTGGCGACTCCACCTCACAGTTCTGGCTCAGTTTGTGAGGCATACTCAGGGAAATTTGCAGAAATCACCAGCTGACCTAGTACCTGACCCTAAGAAGATTATCAAACAAAGAAAGACATCACAAAAGGGAGCATCAGGATCATGTAAACCTAAACAATCTTATGCATCTCTGCAAGAAAGGCTTGTAACAGAGCACATATGTATTAAGAATATAGCCTCTAGTACTAGTAGTGAAGAAAAATTTTTAGAGATTCATAAAGCTCCTTATTCTTTAGGTCCTCCTTTGGATTTCAGCCCAAAGGAAACCTCCCCTCATGTCCATCATATTCCTTTGACCCTATTAGTCATTTCTCAACTCAATACCTTCCAGACTGCCAGCACTCACCCATCTGCCCAGTCATGGCAGGCCCACAAGCACCCACCAAAATGGAAAGAATCATAGTTGCTAGGTATGGACCTTTGGTCTTGCCTACTCCTTTGAATGTTATGCCTGTAGGAGAATATCAGAAATACATGCCTAAATTCACCGGGATAGAGGGAATCACAACAGAAGAACATCTTGAGTCATTCTATAGCTATGCTGATAACCTCGATATTAGTGAAGATGATGTTTGGATGAGAGTATTTGTCCAAAGTATAGATGGAGAGGCTAGAAAATAGTTCATAGAATTAACCCCTAGGTCTATAGAAAACATTGAGGCCTTAGATGATGTGTTCCTAAAGAATTGGGGAGATAAGAAAGATCTACTCTATTATCATACTGAGTTTGGCAACCTAAAAAGGGAAAATGGGGAGTCATTGATTGGTTTCAATAAAAGGTTCAACTGCATGTACAGTAAAATACCAGCTAAAGTGAAGCCTACCCCCACCTTTGCCAAGCTCACTTATGCCAATGCCTTTGACTTTGACTTATGCCTGCTATTGAGAGAAACAAGATGTGCTTCTCTAGCTGAGATGCAGGATGCAGCTTTGGAGGTAGAATATAATATAATGGCTGCAGAGAAACTCAAAGGACATGCTGACGAAAGGAGATAGAGGGGTGAATCTTCTTCATCTCCAGACCCCAAGATAGACAAAATGACCAATATTATAGAGTCATTGGCCTTCGAAATCTCCAAGCTGAAGGTTGAGCAGCATTCAGGGAAAGGAAGGGTTCCTAGTACATTTTCTCCTAGAAACCCAAATCCATATAGGAGAGAAAATGAGCAATTGTAGATCATGCAAAGGAGCAAAGAGGCTGATGAAGAACAGAAAGTGAAGACTCCTTTCCAGAACGTGGTCATGGAAGAGGAGCAGTATAATGAAGAGGATGAGATCCACTGCATGGAAGACAAAGGCATTGCTTCCTTTTTAACATTAGCCGCCTATGAGGAGTCATTACTCAAAGACCAGACCAGCCAAGGCTGGGATAGAGAAGTTGTTCTGCAAGCTGAAGATCAGCAGAGATATAACCTAAGGTCAAGGATGAGTAATGTCAAAGAAAGCCCTGTCCAAAAAACTACAGTCCCCACGGAGTAGCAGATTAGCAAGCAGAAGTGACCAGCAGCTGATCCCAACATCGTCAAAACACCAACTCAAGAAGTAAGAGGCCCTGACAAGTCCCATTCCCCTTTTAGTTTTGAATCAGAAGTCCAGAAGCTAAAAATATATGTACCTAATAGAGCTAGTAAAGAACGAGGCCTTTAAGAAACCAATCCTTGATGCCCTGGAGCTCAAAGCCACACAAGCCTCCAATGACTATGTGAATTTACAAGATGGAAAACCTGCAGTTGTGCTTAGCCCAATGAAGGAACCCTCTGATGATAGCTGCCCATCCTTCTATGTCTCCTTGACCACTCATGACAAAATCCTTCACAACTGTCTACTGGACATAGGTGCCAGTCATAATCTAATGCCCAAGGCTGTCATGGATGAATTGGGCCTTGATATCACCAGACCTTATAATGACTTGTTCTCTTTCAATTCTAGAAAAGTGAAATGTCTGGGTTTGATCAAAGACTTGGCCATCACCTTGTCTCGGCTGCCCATGAAGAGCATGATGATGGATATTGTAGTAGCAGATGTTCCCCCTAAGTTTGGCATGCTACTTTCCAGAGGATGGATTAAGAGGTTGGGTGGGACATTGCAAAATAACCTATCCTATACCATTGTCTCGGTTTTTGGGGGAGAAAGCAGAAGATTATACAGGAAAGATCGACTAGCCTATATCATTAGTGATGAAAAGAATCCCACTAATCATCCCATTTATGCTGTGGACATTGATTTTGGAGCATGTATTCTCCAAATTGAAGAATCCCAGCTGGCCTCAGTGTAGCTCAAGAAACTAGTATGCCAGGCCATGGGGGAAAGGGAGGCCACAGGTTTGGGATATGTTCTTTGAAGGAGCTTGCTCTAAGGAAACCGTGGGAGCAGGTGTGGTGTTGGTATCCCCGAAACAATAATGAACACATCTATATTTCAAGCTCACTTTTCAGGTCAAAACAATATAGCAGAGTATGAAGATCTGATATTGGGCTTAAACGCTGCAAAGACATGGGAATCAGAGACATAGAGGTGTTTGGAGATGCTGATCCCATCATTCAGCAAGTGAACAAAACATTCCAAGCAAGGCACCCAAGGTTGAAAGCATACAGAGACGAGGTATGGAGGCTCAAAGATTCTTTTAATAGCTTTTGTATCTCATATATTCCTAGAGTAAAAAATCAGCTTGTTGATTCACTTGTTGTGTCTGCTAGCATGTTCATTCCTCCCATGCCCCCTATATTGGCTTATGAGGTTCAGGTAAAATAAAGACCATCTCTGCCTGATAATGTCAAATACTAGAAAGTTTTTGAGGATGATGATGAAGTCAATAGGTTTTTGCAAGTCATTGATGAATTCTTTGAGATGCAAATTGATCAAGAGAACGAAGCTATGGAGGAATGTCCTCAGTCCTAGCTGAGAAACAAGATTGGTCAGGACAGCATTGTACAATTGCCTAGTAACCATATACCTAGAGGGTTGGTGCCAGAGAAGCTATTTGACCATAATGATGTGCCTTACCAAACTGCCCAAAAAGAAAATGAGTCTACAGTCCAGAGACATCATAGGGAGTCCAGATCATCCAAAGTATATAAATCTGTCCACCCACTTGTCTTCTGCCCAAAGTTCTGAATATTGCAACCTAATGAAGCAATTCGCTAATGTTTTTTCCTGGGAGTATAGTGACCTCAAGACTTATGACAAAAGCATCATTCAGCATAAGATCCCATTGGAGAGAGACACCATTCCTTTCAAATAGAAACTGAGACCCATAAGCCCTCTGCTTCTCCCTTTGATTGAAAAGGAAATTAAGAAATTGTTGGTTGTCAAGATCACAGTTCCCCTGAGGTATTCAAAGTGGGTAGCCAACTTGGTAGTAGTGAGGAAGAAAAGCGGGGAAATCTGGCTGTGTGTCGACTTCAGAAACCTGAACAAATGCTCTAAGAAAGACAACTACCCCCTACCCAAAATGGAACATTTGCTGCAAAAGGTTTCAGGGGCTAGTGTCATGTCTTTCTTGGATGGATTTTCAGGTTATAACCAAGTTGTTGTACATCCAGAGGACCAGGAAAAGACTGCCTTCACCACTCCTTGGGGAACTTTTATGTACTCCAAGATGCCCTTTGGACTGATCAATGTTGGGGCCACCTTTCAGAGAGCCATGGATATAGCTTTTGTAGGAGAGAAGGACAAGTTTGTCCTTATCTACCTAGATGATATTACGGTTTACTCCAGCAGCCATTAGGATCATGTGCAGCATTTGAAGAAAGTGTTTCTGAAGTGCAGAAGGTTTGGGATTTCAGTATATCCAAAGAAGTCACAGTTTGCTTTAGAAGAAGGCAAACTTTTAGGACACATTGTTTCTGCTACAAGTGTCAGGATCGACCCAGAAAGAGTCAAAGCGATACAAACATTGTCTGTTCCAAGGTCAAAAAAGGACATTCAATCCTTTTTGGGTAAGATAAACTTTGTGAGGAGGTTTATTCCAAATTTTTCATAACTAGTGAAACATATCACCTCCATGCTGAAAAAGGGATCAGAGATTAAACAAACCAATGCAACAAGAAGATCTTTTGAAGCTATCAAAAGAGCTATTATGGAAGCTCCCACTCTAATTAGCCCAGGCTATAACAAGGAGTTCCATATCTTCTCTTTTTCTTCCTATGACACCCTGGCAGCAACCTTGTTGCAGAAGGATGATGAAGGAGCAGAGCATCCAGTGGCCTTTTTCAGCAAAACTTTAAGGGATGCTAAACTAAGATATGACATTATTGAAAAACAAGCTTATGCTCTTATTAAGTCTTTGAAGGCATTTCAAATCGACATTCTACACTCCAAGGTAATTTCCTATGTACAATCTACCTCAGTAAAGGATGTCCTAACTCAGCTAGATGTTGATGGAATAAGGGCT
This sequence comes from Pinus taeda, assembly GCA_000404065.3. NCBI lineage: Eukaryota > Viridiplantae > Streptophyta > Pinopsida > Pinales > Pinaceae > Pinus > Pinus taeda. Next base: position 48,879 of record APFE031154466.1, read on the forward strand.
AAATGGATTGCAAAGCTCATCGAGTTCAACATAGAATTGAAGCCCACCAAGCTTGTCAAAGACCAGGGCCTGGCTCAGCTGATGGCTAAAGAAAATTATAGAATTTTGGACATAAATTTCATGGGTACAAGTTCAGAGGTTGAACAAGCAGAGGAGGCAATAGAAGAACGAAGGAAAAGCTAGTCATTGGATGAGAACTTGGCTACTTGTGAGTGGTATTCCAGTGTAGCTCATTTCTTGTTGAAGCTAGAAGTTCCCCCAGGCCTTAGCTCAAGTCAAGCTAGGACCATTAAGCTCAAAGCAGCCAAGTTCTGTATTCATAGCGGCCTACTTTATTGGAGGGACCCATCAGGAATCCTCTTAAGATGTCTAGACAAAGAGAAATCTATGGATGTCATGCACCAGTTCCATTCTAGCATCTGTGGAGGGCATCATTATTGGAAAACCATAGTCCACAAGATCCTGAGACTTGTGGACTATCACTCCCACTAAAAAAACCTCTTTGGCTCCCAGATGGATGAGTACCCCTTCCAATTCATCACAAAGAATGAGCCTCATTAATGGGTTCAAGGACAGGCTCTTCTAGTTTATGCTCTGTCTACGTTTTTCATATGATATTTTGCTATCATTGTTATGGGAATTCTTGTCAATGTATTTTGATGTTAAATGTTGTCTTCAAACTTATTCAGAGGATTGTTTGGTTTCCCTCTCAAGTGAAATGGTCTCTCCTCAGTAGGCACTCAACTAGTATGGCTTTGGTACCCAGATAGTTCTCATCTTAGACTTTGTTAGCACATGTACATCCATGCATGTATTATATGTAACTTTGCGAAAATATAATGAAAATTTTGCTTTGCGAAAATATAATGAAAATTTTTCTTACTTACAACAACAACAAAAATATTGATTTATTTTTTTATTACTATTTTTTAATTTGTTAATGTAAATATTATGTGTTTAGTTATAAATTAATATCACGTGACAACATATCACTCATACTGAGCTGTAGAGTGCCTCTTGGCACAAAAAATTGTGTTTTATTTACATTGTGTTTTGTGTATTCTTATATCTTTATATACATGAATAATTTTTTATTAATGTGGACATATTTCCATGCTTTATTTTTGTACTTCATTAAAATTTAATTTTCAAGAAGGAAAATATCACAAGTGCCATCCTTATAGTATTTGATGTGGGTATCTAGTTGATTTGGTAGTTTGAAAGTAAAATGTTGTGAGTTGTGTCTTCACATGATGCCTAATGCATTGTCACATATTTGTATATGTGGATAACATTTTAATAACATGGATACTTTGTTGATCACCTTGTTTTGGGATTTCCAGTGCCTTGTACATCATTACATCCTTATATTCATGGATAAAGTTCCAATGATGCAGGAAATTTCCAAAAACCTCAATTTGTATTTGAATAAACACTTTGTATCCACGAGAAAAGGATTATGACTAACATCCCCACACTTTATGATACAGGGATTTTAACAATTTGATGATGTTTTGGTTAATTATTTTTAACCATAATTACATAGACCAACTTTTTTTTTATAAATCATGTAGGATTTGTATTACGATTCTAATAGACAATGTTCAAAATTAGTTATTGGTATTGGTATGTCACAACTTGGGAAACCAAACTAGTAGAATAGAAATAGAGTCTTTAACACAACAAATTGCTTGAACTTATCAACAAAGATGAAAATACAATTCACTCTTAGCTTGTCTATCTTACTAGTCTTAATCAGGCAAGTGAACATGACTCGATTAGAAATCTTGCTCTTAATAAAAAATAACACAAAAATGAACTGCAAGACCTTATACTTCGATGGTGAATTTACTTCTATAGGCCTCCTCTCCATCAAATGTTGAAAAATCCAAATATGCTAGCTTCTTTTCCATAGTGGACACTCTATCAATGAGCTTCTTCATTTTCCTTTGCATAGTAGAATTTCAAGTCTGAGTTTTTGAGGGCTTTACCAAGACTTCCCCATGATTGTTTTCAACTACCAGTAAATGTCTATAGTTTACATATATCTAATGGTTTTGGTTTTGGTGCCCCTGGTTTCTAGGACCCAACCCCCTATTTCTTCCTCCGCATCAACATGAGTGATAAATCAATGCTTAATCCTTTCTTCCCTCTCTACCTCTTGGATTTCTCCTCTAATTCTCGGAGGAGTGGAGTGAACATAAACTAAAGCTAAGAGCTTCACTATTTTTTTAGACTTAGAAGCAATTTTTTTCTTTTTCCCTTGCATCCCCTTGGGAAACCAAGTTTAGCCATAGATGAGTAAACCAAATAACTAAATCCCAATAGGAAATTTGTGGATTCTCGTGGAAGGAATGAAATAATTTACAAAATAGGGAAGGATGGAAAAGAAGCAAGCTTATAAATATCTAAATCCAAGGAGAGGAAAAAGCATAATCATAGAAGAACAAAGAACAAAAATACCCAACCCAAGATCCCTTAAATAGGAGGGGAAACAATACCCAGTAAGCATAGATAATAGTCATGGTAGTGGAATAAAATATGAGCTAGAAAAATGAAAATGATTTACATCCAAAGAGAAGATAGGATCTATAACAAAAAATATCCCACCCCTATTAGAAAGCAAGGATAATTCCATTATTGCTAAAGAAAACAAATGAAATAGACTTCAAAGAGTCCAGAAAAGAGAGAAATAGAAACAACCTAAGAATTAAAATGTGGAGGATGGTTTGCACACTCCCTCGTACCTAAATTCAACTCAACGAATATGAAATCCCTGAGTATTAATTCCATTGAGTAATACAACCACTCGAAACTAATGTGAAAGTACAACACTTGCTAAGGTTTGATTGTGGCCCAAAACAATCATAATGGGAAATGAGAACTCTACCAAACTAGAGGAGCCTCTCAAACTACAAACATATCCAAAGTTGAATACTAGTGGAAAGTTAAAAATATACAAGCCTACCTAAATATAAATGCATCATGCCAATTGCACAAAACCCAAGAGAATTCCACATCAAGGTCTTCATGACTTTCTATCTATGTTGGTACTCTTTCCACGTTAGTCATGAGGGCCTTCATGTTTGTCATAACTCTGCCACAATTAAGAAACAATGTCAATGCTTCTTCCATCTAAATCCAACGCCTTGCATAAGTCATTCCTCTCCAAGGGTAGTTACATGTCACATTGTGATTTAATATAGGACACTAAACGGGGGTTGGCATTGATCCATAACATCCCTAGGCACCCTATCCCCCTAACTTTCTTTGATCACGAACCATTATCAGTTGTCATGGGGAGTATGATCTTATAATGTAATGTTGATGCATTACATTTTAAGAGGCTCACTAATGTTATCATTCCATTGGGTGTATAAGGACAGATTTAAGAAATTGCTACCCTCATTATCTAGCTTATCAACCAATTTATTCCCTATATGCCTAACATGTTCCAAAATGGCTGCTAGTGATTCTAGAAGTACTACATTATTGTTTCCATGCTCCTGTTCAATTTCTAATTGATCAAGACCTTAGAAAATGAGGAATCATTTTGCATTTTTTGGCCATGCCTGTAATCAATTGTGAATCCCTTTCCATGATGACATTGAAATAGTTATTTTCAATGGTCATTGAAGCCCATACTCTAGGGCAAATATTTCAACAATATTAATTTTGGCATCACATAATGAATTGACAAAAACATGAAGCATTGAGTCTCTATGATCCCTAAAGACACTCTCAAAGCTTACAGGACCTAGGTTTCCTTTAAAGGTGCCATCGAAGTTGAGTTTTAGAAATCCCTTAGGGGGGGATCCCAAATGGTCTAGACTAAAGAATTTTGAGAGGATTAGGTTGGTAGAATGGATTTTCTTAGAGGGGAAGAATATGAAATAGTATCTTTCCTGTTAATACATGACCAATTTGCAAAGACCACATATGAAATAATATTGTTTCTTTAATATTGCTTGTAGTTGTTTCCCAAACAAGATCTTGAATGCTCAGTTATTCCTTAAAGAATCTTATATTTCTCTCTTTCTAAATTACCTAGAGAGTGAACCCAAGGAATAATTATCATGATATGTTAACAGTAGGTTACGGGAAAGCTTAATCCCTCCAAATGGATATGGGTGGGTTTACATTACTATTTGATATGTCGAGTTGCTTGAATATAGTTGTTTCTTTATCATATATATATATATATATATAATTATTGGAATGAAAAGTATTGAATAGATGCTCTACATATTATGAATTTCTCTTAAAAAGGGGACATATACCTAGTCATTGGAAGCCCCTTTGTTGGAGGTGATCTTATGTCAAGGTTTTTCCTTGCATCATTAACAAAAGTAAGAGGGTGATCATAGACCAAATACGAAGAATCCACAGTTTTATCTATTTCATATCGTGGGAGGGAGTCAACATTAATAGAAATATTATATGCTTCCTTAAAATTATAATTATTGGTTGCTTTGTAACCTCGTCTAAGTTTTTCAAGCCCTAGTTGGACTTTAATTTTTTTGGAATCCATTTCGTCCTAGAACTACTACCGGTGTTGATTATTCTCCTCTTGATGTTAATGTTCATTGATAAGCCATGGCCTTCATTTTCCTTGATCTAAGTCCTAATATTTCCTACTATCATCCTCCCTTGTTGCTCCATGTTAATCCGAATATTTGATATGTTTTCTAGATTCTTCAATTTTGGGAGTTGAATCCATGAATCATCCTGAAATAAAGCTTGGGTACCTTCCTTGATTTCCCAAAAATAATGAATTTGGATTCGAGATTGGCTTATGTTATTATGAAAAAAATGGTACACCCACTATACATAGTAGAAGGCACTCAAAGTCAGTAAGAAGCATGTACAGAGGACACATTCAGAGCTGGAAACATAATGAAAAGAAAAAATATAAAAGTTTGTTGCTCAAAATGTGTCCTTTATACATTTTGTTGTGTCATCTATACATGTTGCTTACGGACTCTGAGTGCCTTATATTGTGTACAAGTGAGTGTACCATTTTTTCATAAAAATAGCTTTGACATGCCACATTCCAAATATAGGAGCCTTTGATTAGACCTTCACCTCTAATTAATTCATGTTCTACTAGTTTTGGAGTATATTTTTATTTCCATAGGATTCCCCATACTTTAGAGTTCAAGTGAAGCCATCTTCACTGGGTTTTGGAAGACAAAATGCTACTTGATATTTTAGGATCTTGAAGCCAAAGTGCCCATGATACTTTTGGTCGAAATAAATTAATTAACTAATTAAAATTAAAATTAAATTTATATATATATATATATTACGAGAACGAGAATTTGTATTGATGAAAAGTTGTCTTATGAATGCAACAAGCACATTGAAAAAAGGGTTATTCCAACTAATCATCTAATAAACATGATTGGTCAAGGAATGTTCACTACATCAAAAAATTTGGTTTCTATGATATTTAAGCTATTATTCCAATAAGAGTAGATGTGTCAAAAGAAGTTTGAAATTTTACAAAATTTCCAAAACATACTAATTGAAAGATGGAGGTATAACATCCACAGGCCCTAAAATCCAAGACTGAGGGGGGAGTGGAACGTTTAAATCTAGCAATCCTTGTGCAATGGAGTCACTGGAGGAGGGTTCCAAAGATGCCTTATTGTTGGAGAGTTACATTTATTCAATTTTTTGACAAAGGCTTGAGAATTCATCTTTGTTTCTTTGCATGATGGTTATACTATGAATTAGAAATTCATGGATGTTATAGTCACACTTGAGACCAACTGGTTGAACCAAATTTTCAAATTGAGGGTTTTGTAATGTCCCTTTTCTGGTTGTTCATTCTAGGGGGTTGAATTAGTAGCCTAGTTGATTTTCATTGGATATAGTCGATAAAAGGGGGATCAATTGATTTAATTATTTGATGTCGCATGGGAGAAAAAAGATAACATGTGAAGGTGACAATGATTTTTCAAAAAGGTAAAAGGAAACAAAAGAGTGACTCGTGGTATTCTAATGACCCATGGTATAGACTCGTTGTATTATGATGATAAATAGAAATTGGAGCTCACTCTTAGGGGTATGATTTATTATCGTATCATTCTTTAGAAAGTTGTTGGATTCAAACACTTGGAAAAACCCCTAAGGCCATCCAAGTATCAATTATGAAAGATTCAACCCTAGCCAATAAGTTGGAGAGATAATTCTAGTTTCTCACATTAGGCTTACAGGAGATTAAACTTGGGTTGGTTTCATTAGTGAAACAAATCCACCCTAGTTGACTGGGAGGAAAGATCACTCATATTTTTCATAAGTTCTTAGTGCCAAAGATCCATTTCATTACCAAAATATGGAATTATCTCAAGGAGGATCCACTCAGCTCCTTAAGCTTTTCTAGCAAGGTCATCTACAGTATATTTCATCGCTACCATCTACAAGTCAAAAATTGTTTAATTAGCTAGGTTCTCTGTAAATCGATTTTGAAATTAGAAGTGGCTACCCAACATGTAATTTCATAAACAATTGGTTTAGTTTGTTGTTGTGAATTTTATTTGCATTGGCTAAGTTATTATTGTGCTATAAGATTTTTTCTACAAGTTGCATGTGGTAATATTTCAGGTTTATTTCTAATATTGCCTTCATATTTAATTACATGCAAAGTGTTTGAAGAAACTTCTACCTGCAAAGTGTTTGAAAAAATGTTTGAATAGTATAAAAGAAATAAATTACTAGTTAATTGTCATAGGGAACGTTATAATGGTATCAAAGTTGTGCTTCCTAATAGCTTGAGGGGTTAACAATGAAATATGTATTTCATATTGTTTTGTTGAGTGGTCAACACTCTTCTTAAATCAGTTTCAACGGTATTTTGGGAAAGATGAAGTCTATGCGGGAGCTTTTGACAAAACTAAAGCAAAGCTTTGAAAACTATAACAAGAATCTAAAAAAATCACTAAAGCATTATGGGGTGATAGAAGCTCCATTATTAGTTGATACAAACGAAAAGCCTCCTCTTTTGGAGGATGAAGCTGTCAAAGAAATTATTCTTTCATAATTCTAGGAGGAAGACTATAACAGCCCCGAGTTAAAATTTCATGTAATAAAGTTAATAAAGGCAAAATAAGACCAAGATCATGGGACACGTATTCCAAGTTGAATGTTGGGAAAATCATCCTAGTGGGCATCACTTATTGTGTATTATGGCTAAGGGGAAATTGGTAAACGAAATGGAAAAGGCTTTGAAAAGGAAAAAGGGAATTATGGGTATTTTATTTATGAAAATAAAGTAAAATATGAGAAAAGGGAGGTGAAAGGTCGTATGTTGCATGTGAGGAGGGAATAGAAGGAAAATTACGGAAAATGAAGAAATTAGAGGTATCAATAATAAAAATGATTAAGAGCATCAGTTTGTGACCTTTTGTTTGTTTTGTTTTGGAATTAGTCTCGGAGAGGAGAAGAGCACCAAAAGGAGAAGGAAAGCAAGCAAGCAAGCAAAGGAGGGACAAGGAAAGGAAATGAAGGAAAAGGAAAGTAAAGGAAAGTAAGGATCAAGCAAGGAAAGGATGGATCAAGTAGCTTCAGTGGGAATACTTGCAGGTAATAAGTTGCATGTATCATTTCCTAGTTATTTTTGGCATGCATGGTATGTGCATGGTTCTATTTGGTTCATTTGTTTTCATTGGCATGGGTTTTGTCAAGTTTCGACGGTGATTTTAGCCTTGCCTTACAATTTCCAGATAGTCATGGTGTGATGGGATTCTTTCTTAGTTGAGCTTTGGATTTCCATAAGGTTTTGGATCCAGGTGAGGTGGTCTCAGGAAAATCCCAAGGTTTGGGGGTGGAGATGGTTTTCTCCGGGAAGCCCTCGACATGTGGGTGGAGATAGGAAAATTCCTCAAGGGACGGTGAAAGAATTCTAAGCCATCCAATCTCAATTAGGTTTTGTGATCTCGAGACCGGTTTAGGTGAGATCACGGTATGGTGAGGGTGGAGATGGTTTAACCTCTAGATCCCCTTAGTTTTTTATGAAATGGTTGATCCCATGAGATCCCACATTCATGATTGGAATATGGCACGGGGGTGATTGTCTACAACAAATATTTGTTTCAGCCAATCTATGGTCTGGTGGTACATGGCTGTAATTTAAAATTTATCAAGGTTTTTAAGAAGGAAAAAACACAGGGCACCTTGATTTTTTTTAGTGTTCAATAATTTTTTTCATCAAGGAAATTTACCATGCCATAATAATATATCAATTTCAAGATAGTATGGAAATAATTGAGGCTCTAGAAACATAAAAAGATCAATTAATTTGGGATAGGTACAATAATGGCTTGCTTGTGAAATGAGATTTCTAAGGTAAGCACATGAAATAATTCTATTATGCCTCTATTGGAGTCTAGTGTTTGTGTTCTTCTGGGACAAGAAATTTGGATTGGCTATGCAGATGGTATGGTGAAGATCATGGAACAAGATGTCAAGCTATTAGGAGGATGAGTTGTTCATAATTTAGATATCATGGACATGGTTGTCGAAGGTAATTATGTTCTCACATTAGTTGTTGATGGGGGCATTTATGTGTCGACCATGATGTCACCAAGCCTTCTTGATGCTATATTAAGATTAGTGTTGATTTAGAAAGAGATATTAGATGTTGGGTTAGTTTCCATCTAAAATATGTCTAATGGTAATGTATTTTTTTTTCCTTTAATCTATTCAATCCTATTTCAATAGGATGTAACACCCTTCACCCACATCTACCTAAGTAACCGGCCAACCGGGGTAAGCATGTGACGAAAGGCTACTATGATCAAATTCAACCTCCTATGTGACCTTACGGAAATGGAATCAATGGAAACACAACATACAGACCTTCTACATCAACTAAAAGACCCCTGAGAACAATCCCAGGCAGCTAGCTCCTGGGTCCCACTGAATTTTTTGACCACTTAACCTCTGGATGCTCTAATGCTATAGCCCTGTCAACATTGAGGAGGATTTATATGCTCTCATACTATAAGCATGCCAACGTCTAGGGACTATTTTGTCCAGTTCTATGCCAATGTCCTCGGAATTTAAACCACTTTTTTAGGCCCAGAGCCCAGGTCACTACCCATAATTGAATGAAATCTTCATAACAGTAAAATAGCAGGGAAACAATGATGAAAAATAAAATAGTTGAACAAGCTCTTAAACAGACCCCTACTAGCCCTGACAAGCATTTCGTCAAACATATCACAAATATGTAATCTACAGGTGTAAACAACATATTTAAGCATAGGGATCTCATACTTATTTGAGAATCACTAAGAACCATTTTTCCTTCATATTATTTGTTGCATTATATTATATTAGGTCGTAGATACATTGTCTATTCATTTGCAAGTAAAAACATGATGAGAGCCATACATAGCCACTATCATAAAACACATACATAACTAGCATAATAGCAGCAGAAATACCAATGAAATCACAGCCATTTGATCCACATATAAATCAGTATAATACTCATAGAAATATAGAAGAGAAATAATATTTCATTAATGATGCAAAATCCAAACCTGGGATGGGACTACCACATTCCACCCAAACCATAGAATGAATGTGTGACTCAAACCAAAAGAACCAACCAGGGCATCCTGAGGCTAAACAACCTTGCCCTCATCAATAGAAAAACCTCACCTCCACCTGATCACTAGTCCAAAACAAGCATGGATGCCACTGGATTTCTCCACCTACACCATGAGGAATTTTCATGTCTCCTAGTCTCTCAGAATTTATGCAATCCAAACTCGGATCACTAGGCCCTACACCGAGATCCACTCTCCAGGCTTTACCACATATCCCAAACCAGGGATTACTAGGCCCAACTAAGAGAAAACTACCTCTTGTATTTACCATATATCCTACCAGTCACTGGAGACGATTCCTAGGACCACTGAGGCAACACAATCATGGCTTTACCGCAACCCACAGTCTAGCTCAGGGGTCACTAGACTAGTGGCTTTACTGTGATCCACAATCTGGTTCAGGGACCACTAGGCCATGTGCTCTATCATTCATAGATCCACCTCACTCATCTTCGAATCCATTTGGCAATCCAGCTCAACAAAAACATGAGAACCCCATCACACCATGACTATCCGGAAATGGCAAGGCTAGGTTGAAAACACTGTCACACCTGGAAAAACCCCCATGCCATAATAGCATGAGAACCATATGCAATACCATGCATGCCAAATATAGCAAGGAAAATACACATGCAAATTGATACCTACAAAGAATATTTTGTAGTTGCTTGATCCTGCCTTTCCCTATTTGATATTTGATTCCTCTTGCCTTCTTTTCCTTTTTTGATCCAATGCCAAAATGCTCCAAGAAAACTATAATTGTCAAGAGTGAGAGAGAGAGATAATAATGAGAGAGCTCCAAAAATCAACTGAAAAAAGGTTACTAACTGATCCTTAGAATCTTTTTTATTAATTAGGCCTCTATTTTCTTTATTTTCCATTATTTTCCTTCATTTTCCTCCTCACATGCAACATGTGACCTTTCACCTCCCTTTTCTCGTAATTTCCATTATTTTCATAAATAAATGTGCCAAAATTTCCATTTTTCCTTTATAAAGCCTTAGTCATTTCCTCTGCCAATTTCCTTAGCCATTAACAACCAAATGAACACCCACACTAGGATTTTTTGCCCAACATTCAACTTGGAATAAGTGTCCCATCAACCGTGGTTATTATTTTTGCCTTTATTAACTTTTATTACATAGATTTTTCACGAGGGTTGTTACATAACTCTCCTCCTTGGGGGACACTTTCCTCGATGTTCAACCACACATACCTCAGCAAAACCGCTGAAAAACAAACATACTACCCATGGAGATTTATAACATAGCTCGATGCAGTATTTACAATGATCACCCTGCTGAAAATCAAACCATCATGACAACATAATGACATGAAACGCATACTGCTTATTGTAGCTTTATAAAATAGGTCATGGTGGTATTTACTTCCATATACATATGTACATATACCAAAACATCATCAAACATATACCAAAACACCATACCAAAACTGCTTCGCCTCAATCGAAAACAATGAAGGATACATAGCCCGCATTTGTTCCATCATCTCCCTTGTAGCTTCATCAGGCCCAAAGTGCTTCCACTACACTTTAACTTGCTTGATTTCTTGGTTTCGAAGCATGAGTACCTTTTTCTACAATATGCACTAAGGCTTCGGTTGGAATTCTCCATCTGGTTCCACCTGCAATACGGACCAGTCAATCACATGATCAACATATTTAACATACTTCTTAAGCAATGAAACATGGAAAACATCATGGACTTTCACTGTGAGGGGCAGGGCAAGTCGATAGGCTACTGGCCAAATCCTCTCAATAATGTTGAAGGGTCCACAAAATCGTGGTTCCAGCTTGGCACATGATCCAATCCGCAAGGATCTCTTCTTTGGTTTGATGCAAAAATATACTCGTTCCCCAACCTGGAACTCCTTAAACAACCTGTTCTAATTTGCATAGCTCTTCTGCCTATCTTGTGTTGCCTTTAGATTCTTCTTGATTACTTGCATTTCATGTTCCATGTCTGCCAACATATTTGGTCCAATAAGTACCATGTTCACTGGATCACTCCAGTTGATGGGAATACTACAGCTCCATCCATACAGTGCCTCGAAAGGACTCATCTTCAATGACTCCTGATAACCATTGTTGTATGTGAAATCCAACAAGGGAATATACTCCTCCCACCTCTGCTACTAATGCATCACATACATCCTCAACATGTCCTCTAATATCCTGTTGACCCTCTTTGTTTTTCCATCTGTTTGCGGATGATAAGCTATCCCAAAGGCCAACTTTATGCCCAAACTTGCAAATAACTCCTTCCAGAACTTGGAAGTGAACTTTGTATCCCTATCTAAAACAACCTTCGTTGGGACAACATGCAACCTGGCCACATCTCTGATGAATACCTATGCTACATCGCTAGATGAAAATGTAGACTTCATTGGAATGAAGTGCGCAACCTTTGTCAACTTGTCCATAACAACCATGATGGAATCATGTTGTCTCACTACCCTTGGAAAACCTATGATGAAGTCCATGGAAATGACTTCCCATTTCCACTCTAGAATTACAATTGGTTGTAGCAATCCACCTGGATGCTTACACTTTGCCTTCACACGTTGACAATTGAAACACCTAGCCACAAACTCTATTACTTCCTTCTTCAGATTCAACCAATAATAGAACCTCTTCACTGTAGTCAATGTCTTTTGGATCACCTTCTTGAGCTCACTACTGGCTGGCACATATATCTTGTCTCCCAATCTAACCAATATGTTTGTCATAAGACTTTAGTCTACATCCTATGCACCCGCACATGTACCTGTACTAATACTTTACTGCAACCTATGTGAAATCTCCATATACCTAATATCCCACTGACCTGCCTGCAAGATCATGTATTGTAATTCTATCCCATAGGAGCTCATAGTTGCTAAGTGATTTACCTATATCCACCTACTAAGAGCATCTTCCACCTTGTTCTCTTTACCTTTGATGTACCTAATCTTGAATTCGAACTCGCTGATCATGGCCAACCATCTAGCTTGTTGGGAATTAAGATTGGGTTGGTCAAACAAATACCTCAACCCAATGTGATCACTCATCAGTACAAACCTCATGTCCAAAAGATAGTGCCTCCACATCTTCAATGCATGTATGATCATTGCTAACTCCAAATAATGTGTCGGGTAGTTCTACTCCTGCTCGTTTAGTTTTCGTTACTCATAGCATACGACCTGTTCATCCTGCATAAGGACTCCAGCAAGGCCTCTCTTGCAAGAACTTATGCACACTACAAACTCTTTGTCTGGATATGGAATCTATAGTATTGGTGCACGTTTCAACAATTGCTTAAGCTTCTCAAAACTAGCCTCACACTCCTCTATCCATTCAAACTTCTAACCTTTCCTCTACAGTGATGTAATGTGATAAGCAATATGTGAGAAGTTCCTGATGAACCTCCTATAATAGCCTCCCAATCCCATGAAATATCTCACCTCATCCACATTCCTGGGAGCTACCCAATACATGATTGCCCTTATATTTTCTGGATCTACTGCAATTACCTCCTTGGAGACAACATGTCCCAAGTAATGTACCTCAGTCTGAAAAAACTGTACTTGTTGATCTTAGCATACAACTGATGTTCTCTCAACAACCTCAACGTTGCTGCTAAATGCTCAACATGCTCTTCCTCATTTTTAGAATATACCAATATGTCATCAATGAACACAATAACAAACTTATCCAAATACGGACACAACACACTATTCATCAAGCACATAAATTTAGCTGGAGAATTAATCAAACCGAATGGAACTACAATAAACTCATAATGCCCTTACCTGGTCCAAAAAGTTGTCTATTAAATGTCCTCCTCTTTGATGCATACCTGATGGTATCTGGATCTCAAGTCGATCTTAGAGAACATTGTTTCTCCCTTCAGTTGTTCAAACAAATCATCAATCCTCGGTAATGGGTCCCTGTTCTTGACGGTCACTTTGTTCAACTACTTGTAATCAATGCATAATCTGAGAATTCCATCTTTCTTCTTCACAAACAATAACGTTGCACCCTAAGGTGATACACATGGCCTAATTTATCCCTTGTCCAACATTTCCTTCAACTCTACCAACTCAGGCGTGCTCATCCTGTAAAGTGCTTTTGATGTTGGAGTTGCTCCTGGCACTAACTCAATAGAAAAGTGTACTTCCTTGTGAGGTGGAAACTCTGAAATGTCCTCAGGACATCTCGAAAATATTGTAGAACTAGGTACCTGCTCAAAAAATCTACATCCTCAGCTTCCTTACCCTTTTTACTAGAAATGTGCACTACAAATAACATACACCCTTTCCTACAATTGTGCTTTCCTTGCATAGTTTTTACCATCCTAACCGATGTGGCTTTCTTCTTACCTTGTAAGACTCTTGGCTCCCCATTGTCTTCAACACACTTAATGGCTTTGTCATAACAGTCTACCTTGGTTCTATGAAGATACAACCAATCCATGCCCAACAACATATTGTATGATCCCAACGATAATACATTCAACTGTGTTATGGTAGGCATACCATTCAAATTAAATGCACAAGCTCTTACCCAATGATGAACTCGCTTCTTTGTACTTGTAGCCAACTGCACTAACCAAGATTCTGCATGCAATTCCTTACTCAAACCACATTTATCCACCAATTCAAGACTAACATAACTATAATTATATTTAGGGTCAATCAAAATATAAATAACTTGACACAAAGCTTACCGTCCATCTCAATGATAGATGCGTGGTGGTCTTCCTTTTTTGTTATCCACTATTGCATAAATACGAGGAATGCTCTAACTAACATTCGCAACCATTTTTGCCTCCTACATACTATATATCTTAGGCCTACCACCATGATTTTGGACAATCTCTCTTAAGGTGCCCCTTACCACATGTCCATCACTCCAACCGAACAGTACCATCACCTTTATGTTACTGTTTTTGTGACCAGTGTCCCTGTCTAGCTACATTGGACCTCTTTTGTGGTGCCACATTTTCTTTCTCTTCTGCATTCTGAGGCCTTGTTATTTTTGACTACCATTTACCTTCACCTTTGTATTTTCCCTTCCATCCTTACTGAGATTCATTCTTATTCTTTGATTGTTCATAGCAATGCTTCAATTTCCCAATAACTTCCTCAAGTGATCTAGGTTCATCATACTCAATCCTTTCTCTAAATGTTAATGGCAATCCACTAACAAATCACTAAACTTTATCCTTCTCATCTGTAAGATATGGTACATACCTCAATAGCTCCAGAAACTTAGTCATGTACTCTTCGCCTATCATTAATCCCATCTTTAGCTCATACAATTATTTGGCCTTACTATCATAGTACCCTTATGACAAGTATTTCTTCCTGCAAAGCCTCTTGAGCTCATGCCAACTCAAGTCATTTTTCCTTATGTATCTGACCCATTTCACATCTTCACACCAAATGTTTGCTTTACCTTTCAAGTTGAAGATCACTACTTTGGCCTTCATGTTATCTGTATAGTTATAAAACTCAAAGAATTTGTTCATCCCAAGTATCCAAGCCTTTGCATCTTACGGCTTCTTCACCTCTCCATCAAAAGTGGGTGGCTTTTCTTTCTTAAACTCATCTAGCAAGTATCTCGCATCACTCATCCTATAAGGATGATGACGATGAAGACCATGATGTCTATCTAAGTCAGAACTATAATATTACTTGTGTCTATCCCTCCTCCTTTTTGGAGTGGCCAATAATCTACCATCTCTGACCATTTGACCTAGGTCGATATTGGTGGCCACCCGCCAATTCCACGTGGACCCCCACCATTGTTCTTTAAGTTTTTCAATTTCCTTAATTGTAGCACAGTTTACTATTTTTAGCTTTTTTCGGGTCCTAAATTTTTGAAGTCGTTTTGAGGCCCTAAACGATGTTTTTTTGGCAATCTATCACCTACAAATTTTTATATTTTGCTTTTTTTGTCATAGCCCTCAGAGAGATATTTCCAACGGGGTATCATGCGCGTCAAATGGAGTTATTATGACCAAGTCACAACCCCAGGATGTTGGTTGCCCAACTAACCCCAACAGGGCCCATAAACTCTTGGTGTTACATATCCTGGGGTTAGGGTTTTGGTTGTTTATGGTTTTCTCTTATTGTTCAATAATAAAAATGCCCTTGAACCTCATTGTAATGCATTTCAGATCCATGTAGCCACCGCATCTCTTCTCAGAGATAAGATATCATCATTGAGCTAGTATCATTCCCATATTGTTTGTACTATTTGTAAGCATATTTCATTATTTTATATTAATCAAAGGAAGTGTTATTTATGTTGCATCTCTGTATTTATGGTTATATTTGTAATTTGTTGTGTTCTTGTTTAAATTTGGATCAATGGTATCAGAGGGGTCTTCTCTTTCTCTGTTTTTCTTTGCATGTCCCCAACGAGGTTGCAATATAAGGAGTTAGGGCTTGAACTAGTCAAACCTTTGCAAGACTGGCCTCGTAAATCCTGCTAGCCTCCCATGGAGGAAGAAAAGAAAAACGAGGGATCATGAGATCCTATCAAAATATTGCTCAAGGAGGCCCTCGAGAAACAAAGGAACAAGATGATGGATAACTTTGCCTAGGTCCTTAAACAGTTGCCCACTAGCGGCACATCCACATCCAACAGCGACTCTGGAGGCTTCACACCTTTTAAGGTACAAGTAAACTTTGACATTCCCATAATTGAGCACCAAATAGATGCAGACGCCATAGATAAATGGTTGAATCTGTTAGAAGGATATTTTTTTGTTCATGATTTTTCCAGTCGAGAAAATATTACTTTTTCTCCTCAAATCTGCCTGTTGTAATTCTAACCCAGAATATTATAGATCTGATATGAAAATATAATATTATGCAAATAAACCCAAGAAATAAGATAGAAATGCTTCTTTATTGATCAAACCCTTAAGGTAGGGCAACACCATAGATTCACTCCTTAAGGAAGGAGAATACTCCACAAGCCATATGCCTATTCATACAAGAATAATTCTCTTCATGTCCCTCCATGTGGAGTCTCTAGCCTCTACATAGGCCTCATACATACAATACCATGCATCATTACCATGGTTTCCTCATACCATCAACTAATAGCATGGGCCTCTTACATTATTATTAACTACTTGTGGTCCCTTACATGACATGGGTTAACCACCTTATTTATTACTATGGCCCATCCCATTATTACATTATTACCTTGGGTACCTCC
>APFE031154466.1:65804-99490 GCA_000404065.3 Pinus taeda
GTTAACCACCTTATTTATTACTATGGCCCATCCCATTATTACATTATTACCTTGGGTACCTCCCTCGGTACCCCATATTACCCCCCCTAGGTATATAACAAAATATTTGTATTATGAACTAGTACTAGGAAAGGTGTTCTAGAGATCCTATAGAGTCTTTAAAATATTTATCCTAATGTGAATGCATCTTTCGTAGGTGAATCAATAGGCCAAATCAAGAATTTGCCTTTGATGAAGGTAACCTTCATTCCTTTATCTTCTAATGTGGATATAGATTCTAGATTCTTCATTATCCTTGTACATACATAACATCATGCAATAGAACTGATTCTTCAAAATTCACCTGAAATTCGATAGATCGAAAGCCTTTCATGGGATGAGTGGAGTTGTATCCAAGAATTACCTTTAAGTTAGTCTCCCTCTCTTCCAAATTAGAGATGATTTCCTTGCAATCAAATAAATTATGAGTGGTCCCACTATCGACCAACCAAATATTCTACGAATCCAGTGGAGAAGAACTAGTAAGAGAAAAAATAAGAATGTATTCAAATTTGTTTACAACATTACTTTCATAACTAGGAGCTTTTGACTTCTTTTTAGAAGGACGATTTTCTTCATAATCACTTAAGGAGTCTCTTCTTTTCTTTCAAATACTTTATCATAGTTCTTCCTTTGATAATCTTCTCTTCTTTTGTCATTGTAGTTGCTCCTAGTGTTGTAGTGATGTCTTTTGTTCTTCTAAGGACAGTTAGGATAAAAATGACCTTTGCTATGATAATAGAAGCATTCAGCTTGAGATAATGATTTTTCATTTCTTCCTTTTTAATTTTTAGAAGGAGGGTTCCTTGATAGACCTCCTTTTGTCTTCTTCTTCTTGTCATGAATGATATATGCATGAGTCTCTCCCTCCTCATGCTTTTGAATCCTTTATCTTGCTATCATTATTGATTCTTCTTGTGTGAGCTTCCCAACAATTTGGTCAAATGTCGAATGGACAATGTTGTTGTTGGTTTTAGTAATGAATTTTTCCCAAATGGGAGGGAAACATCTAAGTGTCACAACTACTAGCTACATGTCTAATGCATTTTATCCAACCCTCTACAATTGATCTCTATGGCAGGAGATTTGAATAATGTAGGATTGAAGAATTTCTCCTTTGTTCATATTAGTTTCCCTGAGTGCATCTTTCAAGGTGATGACCTCATTCAAATTGTTAATTTCATACATTCTTGTTATCTTGTCATACATATCTTTAGACTTTCTTAAATGCACAACATATCGAAGTAAATGATCTTGTAAACCATTAAATATAATTTCCTTTTCTTTAGACTCACCTTTCTTGTACCTATTCTTCAGAGAAGAGAAAGAATTTTCTAGAGGCTTAGGCATCCTTCCTTGAATGTATTCCATCACTTCATTGTTGTCTCTATGATTTCCAATCTGACTTTCCATGCAACAAAATTTGATGCATCACCCAACTTTTCATGCTCCATGATGGTAGACGATGACATCTTGACCTTGAATAGGAAATCTTCTTTCTAAAGGAGAAGGCTTCAAAGATTCTCTTCTCTTGGGCTTGTCTATCACCTTAGCTCTGATACCATGTTAAATATTTTGATTGTTTAATGTTATATCTATTACTTTAGCTAAAATGTCATAATGACCTATTTGAAGCAGCAAAACCCTAGAATCCAAAGCTCTGATATCAATTGTTATGCAACTAGCTCACAAAATAGAAGAAAAAATAGAGCAACGACTTCAAAATCAACTTCTTCGAGGGGGAAACCTCCTTTACATTACAGAAATGAACAATTCTTGGATGATACAAATGACAAGACCTCCTTTCTATATATAGCAGTCTAAGGGGTCACATTATAGTCAAAGACAACATAACAATAATACTATAAGGGAACAACAATAACAATAATGGGCTTCTATGGGGCGCAATAATAATAATATGGGGACAACATGGGCACAACAATAACAATAAGGGGATACAATGGCAATAACAATAAGGGAATACACTAGTATTATAGGGGCTTGACAACACTGTAATCTAGAGTAAATTATAAGATTCATGTAGATTCATATCCCAATCATTAAAATAGCTAATGAGCAACATATTCCAAACATACATTACATCCATAACCGTAAAAAATATCACATTATCCATGAAAATAACTTTAAACAACAATGGCATCTACGTATTTATGTGTTTTAAGAAAGTTTCCAACTAAGGGAGGGACTTCAACTATACCCCCAACCTTAGGCTAGCTACACTAAAATGTTTATTACATTTGACCACCTTAGAGTTAGATTTTAAGTCTAAGGTCTTTATTTCTTATGGTAATTTGACATTGAAAACAAGTAAACAAAACTAGAGATGGAGTGCACTGCCCAAGTGGTTTATCAACTTCCACATGCATTAAGCACCATAATCACTCTTCTTCCTCTTTAAATTCAACCATAGGGATTCATGCAATGATTAGTGAATTTATGTTCAATTCTACAAGAATGATCTCACTCTATGGGTGGTTTAGTAGTTGGATTTTTAAGGAGGTAACTACAAGAGTCCAAATCCCACTATCGAGGTGATTTTCTAGCTTAATTGGTAACCACTTAAGTGGTTTATCAACCTCCAAGGAAAACATGTAGTGGCTTATAAGCTCTCATTTTAGCAAGCACATGTGTGTCGAAACCTGCCAGTTAGTTCATCAACCTTCCAAAACACACCCTAATTATTTATGATCCTAGAAAACAAGCTATAAGTTGTTTATAAGGTCTCCATCATGTACTTAGAGTTTTACCAACTTACTCAAGAGGCACCAAGTGATTTAACATCTCCACCAAATCTTCAATGGATAATCCAACACAGACATAAAACTACTCGCCACTCTAAATTTACAGTGAACGATCTCCAAATATAAAGTTGTGGCTCATATCCTTCTTTTATTATCTTCTTTTATGTGCTACACTTCCTTCTCACTCCTCTTCTCACGTGTTCCCTATACAAAGCTCCCCCATTTTCTTAGCTGAAGACACACAAATGGGAAACACTTTTTTGAATTAGGGTGTTATGGTTAAAAAGTATTGGGATAACTAATACTAATATAGAAATTTATGAAACAATACCAGGTATTGTGTGTCATACTACCTTTTTCTATCTAAAACACTTTTAGAGAAAAATGATTATTAATTGTGAAAATGTTGATGGATACCTAAAAAAAGAAAACATCCAAAGATAAGGAAGAGTGTTACCTAGATTCACATTTTTCTTCCTTTGTCTTCAATGCCTACTCCCATATCCTTTATTTTTTGTGTTTCCATTTCTAACAACATGTTGTATAAGAGGGGAAGACATGCAAGAATCTTCCTTCACTTCAAATGGACCATACACAACTTTAATGCCTTCTAAGAAAATCATTAATTAATGAGAGAGATAGATGTGGAGAGATAAATGAAGTGGTTGTGATTTTCGATAATCACTTTCACAAAAAACTCCTCCACCTTATATCTCTAAATTCATGTCCACTCCTACATAGTGATATCTACATGAAGGCTAGTAGAAAAGGCTATTACAATACCCATATTCTCATAAAAAGCTCTAGGATCTTGTTTCATATCATACAAGGAATTTTGAAGCCTTAAAATAAGTGAAATGTCCTTCCAAAAACATGGGGGATACTCCATGTCATTCTCTTGATGTAGATTTCTATGTACAAAGGAAATATTTACATCCAGGTGGTAAACTGACGAACTTTGGAAGGCAATTAGAAAAAGTACGAGATTTATGGAATCCATCTTGGCAATATGGGTGAGTATTGGAATATTCAATTCCTTGACCCTATGAAAATACCCTCGCCAAAATATATCCCTTATTCTTGTGAATAAAGCCATATGTAGCATGTTTGGTTCTATATACCCACTTGGAATGAACCAACTTATGTGCCTTTAGAAGAGGAACAAGATCTCAAGTATAATTCTTCATAAAAAAATAATAGTCGTGTCATGTTAGAGTCCCACTAAGGTATTCCAACAACATTAAAAAAATGTTATGAAACTTTTGAAGGGGAATTATGCAAAATGGACATTCATTTTTTATATGGTTGATTGGAGGCTATGTAACTAAAATAACTTGTGTCATGGCCATATATATCAAAATTCTTTCTCTTCTGAAGGCTCCTCCTCAAGTATTCATCTCGAATGAATTCCCCATGGTTTGACTACTCAGAATTTGATGGTGGTATTTGTAGATTTTCTTCTATTTGAGAAAACTCAGTACAAATTTCTTCTTCATCTAATATAAAAAATCATCACAATGATTATAACCATTATAAATATTTAAATTTGAAGAAGGAAGGGTATAGGATCTGGGATTATTATTTTCATCACAATGGACATATTTTAAAACAAAATATACCATAGAGGTAGGATCAAAGAGTCGTTAATATTTCATATCCTCACAGTAACAAACAAATATCAATTGTTGACTCTTATTTTCCATGTCTTTGCATTTTTAATATGGAAGTAATTCCCAAGTAGGACTCTCAAATACCTTGAAAGAAGAGACATCACACTTCTTGTGTGTTGAACCTTCCATTGGAGTCATATGTTGAACTGCGTTATGAGGTGTCATGATTTGAATAGAATTGACATAATTAAATTCTTTGGCCAAAAGTTAGGTGCCAAGTTCTTGGAATGAATCATGAGATTATCCATCTCTTTCATTATTTGGTTCTTCCTTTCAACAAAACCATTTTTATTTGGAAGAATGCCATGGTATTTACATAAATTTTGAAATTTATTATGAACATATTCCCCACCATTATCATTGTGTACCTTCTTAATGGAGAATTAATATTTTTTTGTGAGCATAATATTTAAAGGTCTCAAATGTTTCAAATACTTTTGTATTGTACTTGAAAAATAAACCTCGAAGCGCCATGAGAAATCATCAATAAATGTTAGTGCATACTTGGGCCCTGAAGTTGAAAAATTCATTAAATTGTTATGCACCAACTGAAGATGTGTTGTTTCCCTTAAGGCTTTCTCTTTAGGAAAGGAATCTTGGTGTTATTTCCAAAGAGTGCAACTTGCGGACACCTCACCAATACAAGAAACTTTGGAAAGACGTGAAACCATGTTTTGAGTAAAAATTAATATATATATATTATATAACTTAAGATGGACAAATATTTAATTCCAAAACTTACTTAAGGAATCATCATGAGCTTTAAATGAAACTGAGGAAGGTGTAAAAAGGAAAAATGTACATAGTCTAGAGGCATAATGAACTTCTCCAATAGCACGAACAACTATTTTATCATGTAGTTCTCTAGTAACTACCCTATTTGGAGAAAACTCTAGTGATTTCCAATCACTACAGTGACATATCCGATACATGGATGATAGATTTGTAGAGATTTTATCGTCTAGTAGTACATTTTTAATGCAACCATTTTTCAACTGCATATTACTTGACCCCAAAAACTCATGTTTTGAAGAGTCACTCACCACAATCTATGAAATGTTGCTATGTGATGTAGAAGGATATAAATTTTGACCAGGTGTCATGTGATGTGATGCCCCCAAATAAAATATCCAGTGATATATAAATCTACTTAGAGCTTAAGGAAATGAAGCATGTACTTTTACTATTGAGATATTGTGGTTCTTCATTGCATGACATAAGAGTTCCAACTTTTTTCAATATTTTTCATCAAAATTTCCCATATCTTCCACAAAAGATACATGTTTGATTTGTTTTTGTCTCAGAATTTTACTATTTCTTCTTTCTCTTAGAGGAAGATTCATTTCTCTTGAAATCTATATGTGAGCTTATTATTCTCATCGGGCTTATAGGAAGACCCGTGGGATTCATAGAAAGTTTCTTCTATCGAGACCAAGATTAGTGCTAAACTTCAAAATTATGAGGGAGATAGAACATATAACTTCTTAATCTTAGATTTTTCTTGCATGAGGTGGTCATAAAATATCTAAAATCTTGGAATTTTGAATGATTTACCAAGGGCATCACTTTTTTCATAGAAGGTAGATTTGAAAACCTAAAGAGGACCCTTAAATTTTTAGAAGATAAAACATATATATTACGCTTCCATTTTATCCTTGTTGTATGCATTCAATTGGGAAAATAATGACCTTAATTGATCAATATACTCCTTAATAAAGGAATGCTCATTAGATAGTAGGGTTTATAATCTAGTTTCCAATTCTAAAGCGTGGAATTTACTGACACTACCAAATATATAGACCTAATTATTCCAGCATTCTTTAGGAGTGGTACATTCTTCAATATGATATAATAGTTTGTTTGAAACATGCAACCCAATTATCCCCATTGATTCATATTTTTTATTTCTGTAGAAAAATATTTCAAATTCTTTTGTAAAAACCAATTGATTTTCACTTAACATTTTTACTCCCTTGGATTGTAGCAACTATTACATTTTCCTTTTCTAGGTATGATAATTATATGGATTTTACTAACCCTGTTGTCCTTAAATTTACCATAATTTCAAGCCCCCTTTTCTAAAACAACAATTTAATATTCTTGCCCCAAAAAAATTATCAAAAGATTTGTCCCAATATTTAGCTCAAAAAAACCTCTTTTATCCCCGTGAATTTTACTTTTCCAAACTTAAAAATTTATTATCCAAATGTTCTTTCACTCCCACCCCAAAAAATATACTTTTGATGAAGAATAATAGGCCTTAAAAATGGATCTTTCCACTAACGTAAGAAGAGTACATGTCGTCAAGGATGGTCGCCATGGATACTATGATGCCAATATGCTGAAGAAAACAATGGAAATGACATAGGCCTGTAGGTTGTCTTCATTCATAAAAATTATTTGTTTGTCACCTCGTCAATAACGAAAGTCTAGTTTATGAATTTGGACATTATTTGAAAAGGGAACACGATGGTACTCCATTTGAACCCATTTTAATGATATGTGATTACGGACATTAAAATTAAAAATAGGTGCCTCTAATGATGTCATAATATACAAGAAGGCAAGGTGACCTTGCAAGCAGGGAGTTAGTCAAAGTGAACATTAATTTTTACGTTATTTATAGCAACATGGATTTAGAAGGGAGAATCTCAACCTATGAAAGGAGTTATATAGTTCCCAATGTTTATAATTCTCCAATTCTTAATGTTCCAAAACTTCTATTAGGAAGGTGATATTGATTACAATATGGTCATCTAGAGCCACTTCTCATAGACTAACAAACCAAGGTTGTGCTCATTGATCCATCCAATTTCCAGGTTGTTGGATAGATGGTTGACCCCAAGGCAAGATAAATCAAATGTAGCAATAGATCAAGAAGGAAGGATGCAATTGACCAGTCATAGGAAATAACACATGCATTACCACCATATGAACAAAAGGGAGAAAAGATGTAGTTTCCAATTACATGCTCTAGTTATTGATCCAAATATGGTCTACCTCAAACCCAATCTCGACATGTTCCAATTCTAAAATTTCTTCACAAACCTTCACCCAAATTGAAAACTCATCGTTCTTCCACATTACTTCCACTCCCTTCACTTCCCTTGCAAAAGTGTATTCATTGTCTATCATTTAACATGTGAGAATCTAAAAAGATGTCAAATGGTATTATATATGTGGTTGATTCTAGGCTTCACCACTGCCTCTCTTTTCTAACACCAAGATACAAAAACTCCACTCGACTTTTCCAAAGGGATTATATAAATTCTCCCCTCTTATTGGATCTACTTCGAGGATTTATATATACCACTAAAATTCAAGAATGAAACATTGTAATTCATATTGATAGATAGTTGATTTGATGATGGGCCTCCAACAACTAAATTAGTGATAATTCTACAATGACCTCAAACTTTATCATAGAGAAACCACACGAAACAAGATATTACAAAAATCACCAACCAAGATCAAATCTTATTTAAATGGCTTATAATAGATCTCTTAATAAAAACAAGAAGCGCTTATGTTCAAGCTCTAATACCATGTGAGAGTCTAGAAATTCTTGTTGATCACACTATAAAAAATAATAACAACCTTCTACTAAAAGATGAAATAATTTTAAGTATCGAGAGAAAATACTTCATTGCTTGAGCAGAATATTTTATACATTAATATAATATATACGAGTAACGAAAACTTCTACGGATAGTTGGAAGATAAGAGTAACAATTTACTAGATAAGCAAGCTACAAAATCTTGTAATTTCCAAGGTTTTTTTGTTGGAACTCTAACAAAAAGTAATTTTTACTTTTATACTACTACCTAAAAAACAAAGGAATTGAGGTGATTTTTTGACTTAATAAATACTAGTAAGCAATATTCATTTTCACTATTATATAACAACTAAATTAGAATAATTTTTACCATCATAAATTAATAATAATAATAAGTGTAATATGTAGCATTTTTCCTTAGTTAAAAATATTAGAGAGTCATTATGGTGTGAATATGATCATAAAACTTAGCTATATTAAGTGCATGATTATGGTGGGAAATAAATTGCTAATAATCTAATGGTATATGATTAGTTTTATGAAAAAAGTATCGGTCACAATGTAACACCCATTGGTAAACCTCGTGTAAAAACACATAGGATTAGAATTTTCTTTTATAGAATTTACTAGCATGTAACTTTTTGAATTACTTATTCCATATTCCTTCATTGACCATTAGATAAAATATTCATCATTACATAAGGTAACTTTAGAAATGGAATAGTAAATTACATAACATAACAACATAAAGTTCCTATTGTAACCTTGCCTCATTTTAATTATTCTCTTAACTAAGTTAGCTAATCAGATACTTGATAATGTAAATGTTTTGGCATGAAAGGAAAAAACATCATTATAATTGCAAAGTAAGTAAGAAAACCATTGAGCATAATGATCATTGATATACCATCGAGTCCCCGCAGGGGAAAACCAACAAATGTTTCTTTTTATCAAACATCCCATGAGGGTTTTTAGACCACTTAATGGTTGTAAGGGAGTCAATCCCTTGACCATTCCTATAAAATATTACAAAGAAATATAATCTTCAATACAACATAACTAGCTAAAAGCTATTATCTTAATCATGATATCATTTACCCACAAATCCTTGAACACAGTGCCTTTCTAGCCTAGTTTTTCCCTTCAGTGGATTGTGTTATAGTTAAAATTCCTTCAATATACATGGACCACTAGTTCGTTGCATGCCATAACATTAAATATAATCCATCCTTAGTGAGAATTTACAATCCTTTCATACCATCACTACTATAGGCAAACTCTGACATCCAAATAATAAATATTTTCTAGTTATGCTTCAAATTTCCTTTCATGTGCATGATTAAATGCATACAAAGTATTAAGACATGCCTCTTTATTGACATTTCACATGTATTAATTAAAATTACATAACAACCAAAACATTCTTGTTTATATTTACACATGTATGGTTATGACATATGTCGGTCGATTTATAACTCACATGCATAAGGTACATAAATATTTCCAAGGCATGCTCAATTGTCTGTACATTGCATGTATCATGAGAAAGGAAAACAAATACATTTTACTTCTACCCACAAGAGCATGATCAGGGTTATAAGAACTTTGATGATTATCACCATCTCTTTGCACAAAAGGAGGGAAATTTTCCCAACGATTAACAACACACTAACTATGATTTCTTGCACAAGTCACATTATTTTCCAAATGAAATCCACTATGAATACCATATTTAAAAGAAACTAGCACATTAACTATGATCTTTATGCATGGAATTACACAAACTCTATCCGAAATAAACTAGCCCCTCACTATTTCTTTTACACATGCAAGTAAGTGTCATTTTCTAAAATAAACTAACAAAATAACTCTTATCTGCAAATACATACTCTTTTCCAAAACAAACGTAATATAATGGATATTAATCTTGTGCGTGTAAATATTCATCTCTCTAACTAAATAACTATTCTCTTATGTATGAAAATTCACATTTCATTACCAGGAAATCTATCACAACAACCATTAATTATGTGCATATAAACACCCTAACACAATATTTTATCTTTTTATGTACACAAACACATATTCTCTTTAAGAAAAACTAACATGATGGAAATTGTTTTGTGTACTTGGACACATTATTTTCCAACATACCTAGCTAAGTAACTATTATCTATGTGCGTATAAGCACATGTTATTTTTAGGAAGCTATAAAAATAATCACATATTTCTTTTCAAGAAATTTAAGAAGATCAACTCTTATTTTATGTTGATAAACACATCTTTTGGTTTTAAGAAATATATAGAATAAATATTCCTTTCATGTATATGTAAACACATATTCTTCTCAAGCATTCTAATGCATTATTTATTCTTTTTGTGCATGTAAATGCGTATTTCGTTTCATGAAATTCCAACCCAATAGTTGATCTTTTCGTGTTTGTAAATTCATATTTCTCTTTGAATAACTAAATACCTATTCTTAATTATAACTGCAAACGCACTCTCTTTTATAGGAAAACTAATGCAATAGTTATTGTTACTATGCATATCAATATATTTTTCTTTCAATCAAAATTGCTACTTTCGATGAGGAAGATAATCATATATTCATTTCATGAACTAGCATACAAAAACATATCGTTTCCCACCAACTTAGATGGTTAATTATCTCTCTAGCATGGCCTGGTGACAACTCTCTTCTCTTTATGGCTATTATACCAATCATGAGGTAACTTATGCAATTATGGTTCCATTATGATGATCAAATACCAATTGATATCATCGAAATCCCCTTCGTTCATGATTATTTTCTTTTTATTTCCACCATGACTCTGCACTAATATTTTCCAACATTTCTTAATTTCCAAATAGAACAAGAATAACATCCTCATATGTTTCTCTCTTAAAAAAATAGTCTAAATATCCACCATTCCCACACTGAATTTGTAGTGGAGACAATGGTTTTTAGCTTCAAAAACAAGATAGTGTTTTTTCTCTAGTTTAGCATGAAGCATCTCCAGGTGAGTATGGAGGAAAGAAATATGAGCACGAAGGTTTGTACCTTTCCATTCCAGCCCAGCACAACTTTGGTGGCTTGAACTTCTTATCACTTTTCACACATTTCAGTTTTAGAGGCGTTGCAGGCATGGAATAGTGTAACTGAGCATAACCCCCTGTTGTTGGCCACAACCCCTAGATATTTTATTCGACAGAATCATGGGGACCCTCTATTTTTTGTGTTGGACAACTCCTTTCTTTCTTGGGATTTTGTTGACTAATGGATTCCTTGATTATTACTGCTTGGCTTTGCAACTTTCAACTATTTAAGATTCGATCATGTTTTGCACGTACCCTTCATTATGGTCATTAGAATTGCAATTTTACTCTCTTGATTGTGATTATCTGTTCGCTACCTTTTGCACTCATGATGAAATTCACATGATAAAAACATGGCCCCTTCATTGCCACATACCTTTACTTTTCATATTTGGTCTCAATTTTGTTTGTGTCCTTCACTAGCGCTTAACACCTATATTGATAAAAATATGACCATTAATTAACCATATTATCCATTTTTTATATAAATTGTAAATTAATATCTTGTAAATAAATAAGCATATTGTAATTAACCTTTGGAATAAGATTAATTTTTTTAATAATTATTAATTATTTAAAATATTATATATATAATATATTTATATTCAATGTAATTCAATATATGTATTGTAGTTAGTATATTAATAACTTTTTAAAATTATACACATCTGTTTAATCTGTTGGAGTAATTAACCATATATAAAACGCAATTTAAATGTACATTATGAAATATAATATAAGAACAAATACACTGTTACTATTAAATTAATAATAATCCGAAAATAAGAACATTCATTTTTTATATAGATATATAATATTATATATATATATTTATATAAATGAACATCATATAGTGATAAAGTTATAAAATTTTGTATGTAACATCACAATATGCCATAATATGAGCACCCACAATTTTATAATACAAAGATTGTTTCTTGATTGATTGTATGTTTGACCATATGTAAAAAAACATAAATTAAATATTTTAAGCTACCCATGTCAGACAAAATATACAATGCATATTAATCCTTAGTGCAAGCGCATCACATGACTCACAGACATGCTGATAAATTGAAACAAATCATATCTTATTGGATTTGATAGCAAAAACTTCAAGCTTCATCGAATGGGGGTCGGAGTTTAAAAAAGAAAATGCATATATTTTTTCCATCCAATCAGAAATTATGCCAGGCCGCTCCATTATTTTTTTAGTTGTTTTCTCACAGATTGTTAGAGATCTTCATCAAATTATTTTGGCCTGGTATGTTTCAAATCCAAACAAAAGTCTCATTGATCTAGAAGAAAATATCACATATTGCAGGAGAAAACCAAAATTCAAGCATAATCAGATTTCATGACATAATAGGAGATTTGTTCAATGAACAAAAGTCAAAGCCGGAGAGAAACAAAAGCTAATATTTTTCGAAAAGGATCGTGATGTGGGAAGAAAAAAAGTAAGGGACTGTAGATGAAATTCAAGAACCATCAACTCCCAAAAAGGAAAATAGATTTTGGAAAAAGATAAGGGATGAGTTAGAAATTAGAGAGAATGCTATAAATCCCAAAAATTTGAAAATAAAAGGGGATCCAGAGGAAGAGAGGCAGCATAATTCTTACATTCAAAATTTGTTTGCAAAGAGGCTTTTGGAAACTTCTTTTCACTGTTGTAGTGAGGACCGAATCCTTCTCTGTAGACAGGAAATAAAGTGTAGATGCAACAAAGGAATTCCATTATTTCAATTCTCTGCTATTTCAGGAACTTGATCCAATTTTTATTAGGCAATATTTATTTTCGTAATCAGCTATAAAACATTATTGCTGGCTTTTCTCTTTAAAATAAATATTTTAGTTTTCAAATTCGAATATGATGAATGCATATATTTGTTTGGTTTCAATACTACTGTTAAATGTTTACAATGTATGCTTACTTAGAATATTGTCAAGCTATCTTGAGGGGTTAATCAGAAATGATTTTGGAAATTGAAAACTGCATAAGAACAAATTTTTATCACTTTTAGCTGATAGTTACATGTCAATATAAAGTAGTAATGAGCCTTTCATAACTCATGTAATAATGTTAGAACTATTTCGATATTGTTGTCTGAATCATTATTCTTATGAAATTGCTTTGTTTAGTTTTGGAGATATTTGTAGGTAGACGTTTGATAACTATTTATCATAAATCTATTTGCATACATTTATTTGAGCAAGAAATAGGTCTTGGCACTAATTCCCTAGAGTATTTTCCTTATTTTATTCTAATTTCAAACTTTGTCTCTTCTCCCTTCATGTTATTTTTGAGAGGGCTAATCTTTTTTTCGATTTAGATACAAGTAGGATTAATATTTTCTTTCTTCACATTAGAATAAGACTATTTTAATTTTAGTTATCCCCTTCATACGGGAAACATCTTGGTTCTAAGTGGTGAGATTGAACCCTTATATCAATCAACCTTTTCATTGATCCCAATCTTTAATAGAAAAAATCAATCATAAGGAATTGTATCATATTGTATATTAATTAACAATATTTAAAATTTTCTATTTGGTAACGTTAATTTGTAGGATTGGTTTTAATATTTAATTAATATTATAATTAATAAAATTTTTGAATGTTAAAGTTTACCTAACTCATGATTATAACATTTATTTAATAGATGTAATATAATGAGTAATGGTAACACATTAGTTTTTATTATATCTATGTATAAATTTAATTAGAATTAGAATAGTTCAATTGTGTATTTTAAAAAAGGTAAATAGTACTATCACTCTCTAATATAGGATTAAAATACATGTATTTAGCATTAAGACAATAAATTGATATAATAAAATAATTGTATTATAATATTAGTTATCATTTTATATCATATTTAGTATTATATTAATATATAGTTAATATCTAGTATTATCTTATAGGTATATTAATACAGAGTGAAATACATAGTTATCTACATAATTATAGGAAATAAATAGGAACATTTTAGTAAGTAACATTATGTTAATATTAATAATATAGGAGATATTAGTGTACTTGTAACATAATCATTAATATAAGTATT
Source organism: Pinus taeda (assembly GCA_000404065.3). Lineage (NCBI taxonomy): Eukaryota > Viridiplantae > Streptophyta > Pinopsida > Pinales > Pinaceae > Pinus > Pinus taeda. The sequence continues at coordinate 79,996 of APFE031154466.1, forward strand.
AATGATTATGTAAATGAGCTAGGCTAGACTAACAGTTAGATTCACATAGGTTAACCATAGGCAGTTTAGTGGAGTCGTTGATTTAGCTTAAGGATTTACTTCTTTTAAAAAGATTTGCAAGAAGGTAGATATGGTATTTCTCTTCCTATTGGTAAGAAATAGAAGCACCACAAGTTAGAGGGAAAAGAGGGTAACTCGACCCAATCGAACGAGTCGAAACCACCATTCAAAACAGAAAAGGAGTTGATTTATGTTCCTGACCGGGATGTCTGCCTAATAATGTTAAATGGTCATTTTGTTCCATCAACACCACCCAATTTATCCCTTTGCCCAGTTGGACATGAAAAATGCATCCATATCGAGAAAAGAAAGAAATGGTGGTTATCCAAAACAAAATAATTTCCCAATTGGTTCTTAATGGAAATAGTTCAATAAATCATATCTTTCACTCATGTAAATATATGACTTTTATGAGTATGGATATAACATGCTCCCCCCTTAAAGACAACAACATCATCAATGTTAATCATTAACATCTAATTACGATATACAATCGAAACAACCAAGAGGGGATCCTTCACCTGAAGGATTTTATTTCCAACAAAACAATAATGTTTTTATTTATAACCATAAGCATTTACAACTACAAAATAGTCAATTTTACTTGCAATTATTTATCCATTATTCAATTTCATTGAAACAAAAGAAGGTATATATACTAACTTATTGTTACTTAACCATTACTCTTAGAAGCCATGGTAATTTTATGAATTTTTTTTTAACTATAAAGGGTTCATCAGTTGTGGAAAACACTCTAAGAGTGATTTGACAACCCCACACCAATCACTTAAGATGGTTTCACAACCTCTTGTAAAACACCTTTTAATATATGATTAGCTAATTCAATATTGTCACAATAATCACAACATTTTTCATTCATTAAATGTTTATGCAATGTCAGGTGATTTTTTAATCACAATACTTCAACAAGTACTCATATATCACCCAACTCTCTAATGATAAAAGTGATCATTCACTACATCACGTACATATTATCTTAGACTCCACTAAGGACATCCACACAATACAATAAAAGAACTTAGAGAGCACCTAACTCTCTAATTATCGAAATTATCAATAAATGCACCGAGTACATATTGTCTTTTCCCCTTCTAAACACACTCACAATATTTTGAATACAATAAATTAACTACACTTCCATTAATTCCTTCCAAGAACTAGGCTCCTTTCCTGTCAAGATGTAGATAGAATTATTACACAATCATATATAAAATTCATTTTTAACACATCACTTATCTTATTAGTTAACTTGTTTGACTATGGCAACCATAGTGGGAAAGATAATTCTCCTCCCAACCAATTGGAATTGGTTTCAAAAACAATATTGAGCCATAATACCATGTACACCTAGGGCTCTCTGACCACACCAAGTCTACCCTAGGATTTCATTGAACACACACAGTTCAGCCTGTAATTCTGCTAACCATATCAGGTTCAGCTCAGAAATACTAATGACCACATTGGCTCCAATATCGGATTCATCTTGGCAACATCCTTTCTATTCCTTAGACATCATCCTATCCATGAGGAATTGACACATCAACAAATCACTCTTAGGCTTCCTCCAATAGGTTACAAGGCCAACAAATTTTCCTTAACATGTTTCCCTTCTCACTATCTTGGCCAACTACTTTCCCTTACTGAGATCATCTATCTCTAGGAAGAGGAAATCTAGGTAGAAAACCACAATCAACACATAGACCTCCTTGGACTTTTCAAAATTGTCCCATAATTGTCTGGCATGTGAAATTATCTTTAACACATATTCACACTATAATTTACATAATTGACCATATGCAAAATAACATTTAAGGAAAAGGAACATTTATGTACATCATTCATTCATACATGACTCTAGAATGTCTCCCATAATTTTTAAAATTAAATTTGACAAGAAATCATAACTGACATCTCATATCATATAGGTGGCGTTTATTTCAAAAATTTCCACCTAATAATCAATATGCAATATAGAAAGAGCATTACCATATATTTCATATCATATAATTATACCTTCTCATTTTCAATTGCAAATCACATTGTAATGTCTTATGTTTCACAGGTTCTGATGTTATCATTAAGCTACCCCGGCTTAATCACATTAGCAACATTAGTCACCGTTGTTTTTAATATAACCATACTATCTACAAAATATTATTATTCGTAAAAACAATTGTCAAATAGATTCAAAATTCATTTCACATGCATAAATGTTCTCAATATTTCAACATAGTAGAAAAGTATTGGTCCTATCCACATTTCATAAACCATTTCCATGCATAAAAGATAAGGATAGATCGAAGGAGCTTTAAAACAAATCTTTCATTAAGTTGTTTTTCCAAAACAACAATTAATCATTGATATTCCCATAGTTATAAGTCATGAAAAATGGCCTTTTATTTATGCATATGCATTTAATCAACAATCCTTATGCAACATTGCTAATGTAAGTCAATTACATAGATTTTTCTTGGTTAAACAAACTATTAATTCCAATAGGTTCTAACACCATCCAGATTTTGTTTTGAAATGAAAATTGAGACACCACATGTCCAGAACATAATAGACTTAATTGATTAGATTTAATGTAACGTTTCCACGATATTCGAAGACATTGGATGATTTTCAAAAATATGTAATTAACATATCTAGAAGTTTTAAAATTTGATCAAAAAAGGTAATGAGGAACAGCTTATTGTTTCTAGCCCTATCATTAAGTTGGTAGAACATAAATAATATATCTCATACATTTCAGTATATTCTAATACTATCAAATATTCTTCATTTTTGTTATCCTTCCAACTATCACTTGTGCATGTTCATATGAAAAGCCACAAGTCCCGACATAACAATGCATTTCTATTAAATCAATTACTTTAATGACACTATTGTATCATGATGTAAGTTCATTGTAAATTTCAAGAACATGAAATCATATATATGCATTGTTTAACTAAGTATTAAATTTCATAATCATGGTATTTTGCTTGCATACAATAATGTTACGAATAAAATATGATGTAAAGCTTTATTCATCTAAAGAACTAATTCTCATTAATGTGTAAGTGTTGATAACAATTATGGTAACAATCGAAACATCCCCAATTTCCACATTGTATTGATACCAACAACCATAAATCTACTTTCAGACATTTTTTTTTTTTTTTTGTTTTAAGAAATGGATATGCCAATAGTGGTTATATTTACTTATTTCTCGCCATATTTCTCTCTTGGTATGTTCTATTATTTTTCGGTCGTTTGAAGAAGTATAGATCTCTAAGCTAAAGTATACATTACTCAAATTTCAATACTTTGTCTATACTCCTAGCACCTTCACTACACCTATCATTTTCATTAACAATAATGTTAAGCCCAAGTCCTCTTTCGACCTTGGTGTCATCCACTACATCTAAGTTTCTTGATCATACAAGGAAATTAATATTTTTCCACAGTTTCCTTCATTTAATTTTTACCCACATCTAGATTCTTTCTTGCCCGATGAATCATGACTAAAGTTAACACTTTAATTGATAATGGTGGGTTATCCTCCACTCCCACGTATGCAAAGATTTAGCAATCTAGTACTGTAGAGGAAAATGGTGCACATGTTCTTTGAACTGAGAATGAATGCTCTGTTGACACATACACCTCATCCATGTGAAATTCCCATGGGTCTTCTAGTCCTTTATTTTGTGAATGTTGCGATGAGAGTCATGTCAATCAAATGGTGGTTATCGGTCTTTACGAACCCTAACCCTATGCCTTCGTTGGGTTTCTATTCCATTCATCATTTTCGCTTGTTGGGTTAGCTAGTCAACCCAAAGTCTTGGCATACGCTTCCAGGGATCGATAGCTGGGTTATCAGATGATATGTGGTAATGAATCACTCCTCCTACTATCATGTAAGTTGTTTATTATTCTTTATAACTTATGGCTAATCCTCAGAGTTTACTTTTGGCATATTCTTTGCTTTATTTCTCCCTCGTAAATAGTTTTTCTTGAATTTTGGGGTTTCTATTAAACATTATTTTCCTATGTTTCTCCCCACTCCCAAAACTACTAATTAGGTGGGGTGTGGTCAAATGGGGAATTCCATGCACACACTTTCTCCTTCTTTGGAAGTGTAGTTACACTGTCAGGAATTTTCTTAGTGGACAGGTGAAATTCTGGTCAAACTTTCCTAACTCAAGGAAAGTATGCCAGAACCCTGTTGGAAAGATTCAGAATGGAACAGTGTAAAACAACAGCAACACCATTGCAGCAGAATCTCAAGTTAAGCAGTGATGATGGCACAAAGCAAGTGGATGACACTTTGTATAGACACCTAGTGGGAAGTTTGATATATCTCACGACAACTAGACCTGATCTGGCATATTCCGTTAGTGTGCTGAGTCAGTTTATGTCCAGACCACTTGAAATTCACTGGATTGCAGCAAAATGTGTGTTGAGATACCTTAGTGGTACTTGTAATTATGGTATTTTATACACTGACATTTCTAATGTTACTTTAGCAGGTTATTCAGATTCAGATTGCGCAGGCAACCTGGATGACCGTAGATCCATCACAGGATATGCATTTAGTATTGGATCTGGGGTTATCTCATGGAGTAGCAAAAAGAAAAGTATTGTAGCATTATCATCATGTGGAGCTGAGTACCAGGCATTGTGTGCAGCAACATGCGAAGCCATCTGTTTGAGGAGATTACTTAGCGATGCAGGCGAAAGTCGGAAAGAAGCAACCAGCATCAAAACTGACAACTAGAGCACCTCCTAACATCCCTATAAATAACTCAAACTTTACTCGCCCTAGAAGCTTAGTAAAAATATCAGCTAAATTATCACAAGTGTTACAATAATCCACACATATTTCTTTTGACTGTATCTTTTCTCGAACAAAATTAAACTGAGTGTGAATATGTTTAGTATTTTTATGGAAATTTGGATTGTATGCAAGCTTTATTGTGCTCTGGTTGTTAGTTTTGATGCTGGTTGCTTCTTTCTGACTTTCGCCTGCATCACTAAGCAATCTCCTCAACCAGATGGCTTCGCATGTTGCTGCACACAACACCTGGTACTCAGCTTCACATGATGATAATGCTACAGTACTTTTCTTTTTGCTACTCCATGAGATAACCCCGGATCCAATACTAAATGCATATATTGTGATGGATCTACGATCATCCAGGTTGCCTGCCCAATCTGAATCTGAATAACCTGCTAAAGTAACATTAGAAAGGTCAGTGTATAAAATACCATAATTACAAGTACCACTAAGGTATCTCAACACACATTTTGCTGCAATCCAGTGACTTTCAAGTGGTCTGGACATAAACTAGCTCATCACACTAACGGAATATGCCAGATCAAGTCTAGTTGTCGTGAGATATATCAAACTTCCCACTAGTTGTCTATACAAAGTGTCATCCACCTGTTTTGTGCCATCATCACTGCTTAACTTGAGATTCTGCTACAATGGTGTTGCCTTTGTTTTACACTGTTCCATTCTGAATCTTTCCAACAGGGTTCTAGCATACTTTCCTTGAGTTAGAAAAGTTTGACCAAAATCTTTCCACACCTCCAAACCTAGGCAATAATGAAAATCTCCAAGGTCTTTCATTTCAAATACCTGTGACAGTTGTTGCTTGATTTCTTTGATCAAATTATTTGCATTTCCTGTTATAATCATGTCATCCACATACAAAGAAATCAAAATGATTTGCCTCTGTTTCTTTATCTTGGTATACAGGTTTGGGTCGTTGAGGCTCCTATGAAAACCATGTTGTATAAAAAATGAATCAATTTTCTCATACCATGACCTGGGTGCTTGTTTCAAACCATAAACTGCCTTATGCAATTTACACACTAAATGCTCCTGCCCCTTTTTCACAAAACCAGGAAGTTGTACTAAATAAATTTCTTCCTTTAATTCTCCATTCAGAAATGCAGACTTAACATCTAGCTAGTGTAGCTTCCATTAATATTTTGTTGCTAAAGAGATTAGCATTCTAATTGTATTTAGTTTAGCTACAGGAGCAAAGGTGTCATCAAAATCTATGCCTTCTTGCTATGAATAACCCTTTGCTACCAGTCTAGCTTTGTTTTTCTACACTCCCATCTGCATTTATCTTAGGTTTATACAACCACTTACAACCTATAGGGGTTTCTCCTTCAGGCAACTCAACTAAGTCCCAAGTATGGTTTCTATATATTGATTCCATCTCTTCATGCATTGCAGCCCTCCATTCATCTGATTTACTTGCTTCTTCATAATTTAAAGGTTCTACAATGTTTAAAATTTTGGACATTAAAGCATAGCCTTTCAACCTTTGAGGTAGTCTAGTCTTCCTACCTGATCTTCTAGGTAGAGGACTTACCTCAACTCTATCTGTTTTAGCACTTTCCGGGCCTGCATCATCATTTATTACACTATCTGCTGCTACTTCTTTATGTTTCTGCTCCTGCTCTTGCTCCTGTTCTTCTTCTTCTTCATTGTTCAGTTCTATCAGGAATGGAATGTGGTTGTCACTATTAGAGTCTTCCTTTCCATCTTCTGTCTGTTCATGAAAAATGACATCTCTGCTTGCAAACACTTAATGAGTCACGGGATTATATAACTTGTATGCCTTATACTCTGTGCCATATCCTACAAATATACATTTCAAGGCTTTGGGGTCTAGCTTTCTCCTATTTGCTTTTGGTATATGACCAAAAGCTTTAGATCCGAATATTCTTAAATGACCGAATGCTGGTTTGAGTCCAAACAATTCTTCAAAGGGGGTTTTGAAGCCTAGACATTTGGTGGGACTCCTATTCTTCAAATAAACAACAGTATTAATGGCTTCTGCCCAAAGACCATTAGAAATACCCTTACCTTGAACCATACTTCTCGCGGACTCCACAAGGGTCCTATTCTTGCGTTCTACTACTCCATTCTGCTATGGAGTGTGTGGCACTGTGAATTGCTGTATAATCTCATGCTGCTTGCAAAAGTTCATGAACTCACCCAACCTGTATTCTCCCCCTTGATCCGAACGGAGAATCTTTATCTTATTTCCTGTTTGGTTCTCTATCATAGATTTGAATTCTTTAAAGTATCGGAAAGCTTGACTCTTTTTGCTTAAAAAATATACCCAAGAGAACCTAGTGCAGTCATCTGTAAACAGTAGAAAGTAGTATGCACCTCCTAATGACCTAGTCTACATAGGTCCACAAATATCTGTATGCACTAGTTCTAGGATGTCTCTTTCTTTTTTGTTAACATGCAAAGGGAATTCATCTCTATGCATCTTCCCTAATGCACATCCATCACATTCCAGTTTCATATTATGTAAAGCAGGAAGACCATCGACCATACCTTTCTTTTTGAGTAAGATGAGATCTTGTAAATTGAGATGTCCAAATCTCTTATGCCAGAGATTTTCAGTTGTTGATGTTGCTGCAACCATCCCTTGTCGTGGCATGGTCCTTGCATCCAGTCTATACAAATTCCCCATGCGTACTCCTGTTGCAACTGTCTCCAATTGGCTATCCTGAATGACACATCCATTCTTAATTGCACCTGCATGTCTTGGTCTATTATCATAGAGACAGAGATCAAATTCTTCTTAATTCCTGGAACATATAAAACATTTTTGAGATGTTTGATGTCGCCACCAGGTAGCTTCACAGGAATATCCCCACAACCTTTGATCTCATACCCACTGTCATCTCCTAAGTAAATTTTTTATCCACATGCAGACTCTTCAAGAAACTCAAAACAATCTTTCTTACCAGTCATATGCGAGGATGCGCTGCAATCGACATACCATATATTATCCTCATCTCCTTTTGATGCTGAAAGTGCACAGTCAACTGTGAATAATCGAAGATCATGGCTGTGGTCATCCTCTTCTCCAGCAAAACACCCCTGATGTTTCCTCTGTTTTCTTTTTCTTTCATCCACCTGCCTCTTATAGCATTCTTTAATCTGGCGGCCAGGCTTCCCACGGTAAAAACATCTCTTAACATAATTATCAGTCATACCTCTGAATGATTTCTTTTGAAAAGAGTTGGCCCCTTTCTGCTGCTGCTGCTATGGTTGCTGATGCTGATGTTGGTGTTGGTGCTGCTTTCCTCTGTACTGTCGCCTATTCACCATCAGAGCTAAGTCATTGCTTTGAGTTTTCAGATTCTATCTTCATTCCTCCTCCTGGAGCAGAATCGATGTCAGGTCATCAAACGAGGGGGCTTTCTCTTTTGCTGACAACCCTGAGATGAATGTCTGATATTCATTGGTCATTCTGTTTAGTGCAAGTGTAACTAGATCTGAATCTAAAACCTTCTCTCCAATGGCTCCCAATTTGTCTCTCAGATCCTTGACTCTGGCCATGAATCCACCAACGGATTCATTCTCATCCATCTTTAATGCAAACAATTTTCCCTTGAGTGCCAGAACACGATTTGTGTTCTGTGTCTCGTGCAGATTCTTGATTGTGGTCCATATATTCGCGGCCGACTTGCAAACTCTGATATGGGGGATAATGTTTCCTTTGATAGAAATCTTCAGTATGACTTTCGCCTTTGTTTCTCTCTTATCCCAATCTTATTCTTGGGTCGGTGTTCCAATTCTCTGCTCATTTCCCAAGACAATCACCCATACATTCGCACTCTCCAGCAAAGTTTGCATTTTGAACTTCCAGTTAGAGAAGTTCGTTCCGTCGAGCTTGCCAGACTCGTGGAGGTATGATTCCAAACTGTTGTCCATTTTTGCCCAACTAAACACTCCAATCGGCCACCACTGGGTAAGTTCGATCTGCTACCACCAAACAGATCAGGAACTTCACTGTGCCACCACCGGGCAAGTCCGATCTGCTGCCACCGAACAGATCAGGGACTTCACTGTGCCACCACCAGGCAAAACCGATCTGCTACCACCGAACAGATCAACAAGCAAGCTCCAACACACCACCACCGGGCAAGGGCGATCTGCTCCCACCGAACAGATCAAGGAGCCGCACTGCACCACCGCCGGGTAAAACACCGATCTGCTTCCACTGAGCAGATCACAGAGCTCTGATTTGCCACCACCAGGTAGGTCCGATCACGGAACGCCAATTCGCCACCACCGGGAAAATCAAATCTGCTGCCACCGAGCAGAAATCTCCACGTACCACCACCGAGCAACTCCTGATCTACAACAAAAAATTGCATATTTCCAGAGAGAAAGAGGTTGGCTCTATAGCACTCTGAATATCTAAAAATCCACGCCAATTGCAAAAAATAAAAATTCACGATGTCCATGGAAATTGGCCCGCTTAACAGCCACAGATCCGTGCCAATTCAGTTGCTTTTTCTCTGGCACGCTTATCAGCTTCAAACCCGCGCGAATGGGCGCATCTGCTCACAAAAAAGTCGTGCCAATCTGCTTCTGCATTCCAGGCCACGCACTAAGTTCAAGTCAAACCTTTCTTCGGCTCAGAGATGATCAGTCATCTGAGACCCTTCACTCCAGGCGTTACTGCAGTTCCACCTGATCACACAGACACATTTACATGTACTCCTACCACTACAGAAATGTAACTAATGATACATCCCTAAAAAAAACATTTGAGGCTATCTCTATCCTAAGCTCTGATACCAAGATAAAAATCACACTTTGAATTAAATGAAGGAGTTGCAGCTCACAGGAGTGTATGGCACCTGGGAGACTGCACTCAAACAAAGAGGAGACTCTCTCTCACGTTCACTCTACATTACATCAAATGAATATTACAATATTAAATACATCACTGAAAAATAGGTAGTTGTAAACAACCTCCTAAATTCTAGGAACTAATCCTAAACTAAGGAGATACGTTACGACCATAGAACCATTTCTCCATTAGTTTTAACTAGGTAAAAGTAGCACAACCAATATATTCTCTATTATATCTTTGAATGAGGAAATTACACACATATTTATACAATCAATAGTCTCAAGATAGGAATTCTATCTTCGACATACACTAGTGTGGTTGAGAGATTCTCTCAACCACACACTAAACTAGGAGAAACTAAATTCCTATTATATAGGAACAAACTCCTCAAATGGAGAATTACAACCATAGACAAGTATGAATTAATTATTTCTAACTCCCCCCCTTAATGACTACTTGTCATGATAGTCAAATCCACCACCATCAGGTGAATTGCATGTACAGAACTTCCAAAAAACAAAGAGAGATGAGTGACTTTCTAAGCCAAATATTCATGTCCGAATAACAATTGCAAACAGTTGCGCTGATTGCGCCTTTCAACGCAACTGTGAGATAGAAAAGTGCACCAACCCTCTTATGCTTAGACACACCAATATCTAAGACAGTGAGCCAGGTGTTACTACAGTCCACCTACTCCTATGAGCACAAATCTCCTGTGTACACGTTAGCCACTCAGGAAATATGCCACCACCGGGCAAGTCCGGTCTACCACCACCGGGAAAATCCGCCAACTTCAATATGCCACCACCGGGCAAGTCCGATCCGCCACCACTGGGAAAATCTGCCAACTTCAATATGCCACCACCGGGCAAGTCCGATCTGCCACCACGGGGAAAATCCGCCAACTTCAATATGCCACCACCGGGAAAGTCTAATCTGCCACCACCGAGCAAATCCGCCAACTTTAATATGCCACCACCGGGAAAGTCTGATCTGCCATCACTGGGCAAATCCGAAACTTAAATGTGCCACCACCAGGAAAATCCTGTAGCCACTAAGGCTCTATATATGGTTTCTAGCTCATCACCAACCATCACATTACAGTGACAAAAGATGGTTTCAGGCTAACCATAAACCATTACAAAGTGGTTTTGAGATCACTACTAACTTTGAGATGCCTTTACAAGGCTTACATTCCATACTTCAACATTTGGAATTTTTGGGTACATACAATGACTATTACAACATGCTAGGGAGTCTATTCCACAAACCACACTAACTCAAACAGACATCTACTTTGTTGTCCACCATAACCGTTGTTGCTGCTTCATGACCTCATCTTCTCCTACATCGTGGGCATCCTTATCTGTTCAAATAACTTCTTGGAACTCCATGCTTATCCTGTCATTTTTTAGAGTCATGAATTCTAACAAAACAACTTTACCTACATTGAATTAGCTAGGCTCAATAAGGCTTAATAATGTTATGGATAATTCCCAAAAATAAAAAAAAAAACTTTCATGTTAACCAAAAGAAGTACTGGTTCTTCAAAGCACCAGCCCTTGAGCGACAAGAGATTCTTGTACGGCAACTGCCCAACAGTCGAATCCAATCGAATCCTCCGACTGTCGCTCCAATTATAGCAGTCGCAATGGTCACACTCACTATTTCTCCTGCAAGAATGAGCTATTCTCTACTGTGGTGAAATCATCTCGAATATACAGCAAAGCCTCGGATATTACTCCTATGTCATATCCAAAGAGGAGACCGTCGACCCCGACAGAAAAAACAAGTTGCAAAGTTGCGTTTTAACCTCTTCCAGAGGCAGTGAACATCTATACATATGACCACTGCAGCACAAGCTGGCCGTCTCTGCAACCTGCGTCAAAAATATCAACACCGTCCAAGCAATCATCCTACCTAATCCTTTAAATATTTCCAGAGCGTTGTCCGCAATCTCATTGCCAGAGCCCATCCTGCGCACTTATCACTAAAAGCCACCAATTCCACCTCATAACAGGAACAAATGACCCCAGAACCGCCACTTCTGCAGTAATACAGTCTCATTTACGGCGAAAAAAACAGTCTCTTCGTGAAATCTTGCCCTCCAGTGTGCAAATCTGGTTCCAACCCCTTGATATCGACTGAAGAAGTACATAGTTTCTCGCACAGTAAGCTCTTCAACAACGCATCACAGTCGAATCTTCAACACCAAAATTGTGAGTTGTTCAGAGTGAAAGTATCAATAGCTCAGCTACAAGCTTCACAGGTCCAACACCACACCACATGTCCTCCTCAGGCACTCAAGCATGTTTGACATTCCTTGGCCATCTGCTCAAGAATTCAGAACAAAAGGAATTTGTGGAACGTCTTCTGGAATGATCGATCTCCCGGAGATAATTCACTCCACACTACAATTCTCAACATGGCACTTTGTCCAGCCTAACAACAATCCATCGCCAATTTAAGCTTCAAATTTCTGGGCAAAAAGTTGCAAATGCCACAATTTCGATCTGATCCGATACCAATCAACTCGGCTCGTATGAACAGAATCAGCAATGACAAGGTTTGCAGTAGAATGGACCCACGGTCTACAACCAAACCTCTCACTATTGTTGCGTCCGACGCCAACTGAGAAGACACCTGGCCACTGTTATTGCTGTTATCATCAAACAACCCCACTTCATTTCGCAGGACTGCTATGAACATCATCTCCCTCACACGCAATGTGAGACGTTCGCCCATTGTTGCGAAGTTGACATGTTCCACCACGTGTGCAAATATAGTGAGCATAGCAGCAGTGAAAAAAAGCAACGACAAGGTCAAGCACGGCCTGCACATCGCCCACAGCCTGGTGGCGGTGGGGCTAGTGGCGACGCTCAACGACAAGCACAGCGGATGATGGACAAACAAATATTCACAAAACCTTTATTCTCTTCAGCCCAGGAGCAGCCCAGCCCACGAGGGGCTAGGCCCTCAGGCTCTGATACCAAGATAAAAGTAGCACAACCAATATATTCTCTATTATATCTTTGAATGAGGAAATTACACATATTTATACAATCAATAGTCTCAAGATAGGAATTTTATCTTTCACGTACACTAGTGTGCTTGAGAGATTCTCTCAACCACACACTAAACTAGGAGAAACTAAATTCCTATTATATAGGAACAAACTCCTCAAATGGAGAATTACAACCATAGACAAGTAGGAATTAATTATTTCTAACTCTGTTGACACATACACCTCATCCATGTGAAAGTCCCATGGGTCTTCTAGTCCTTTATTTTGTGAATGATGCGATGAGAGTCATGTCAATCAAATGGTGGTTATCGGTCTTTACGAACCCTAACCCTATGCCTTCGTTGGGTTTCTATTCCATTCATCATTTTCGCATGTTGGGTTAGCTAGTCCACCCAAAGTCTTGGCATACGCTTCCACGGATCGATAGCTGGGTTATTAGATGATATGTGGTAATGAATCACTCCTCCTACTGTCATGTAAGTTGTTTATTATTCTTTATAACTTATGGCTAATCCTCAGAGATTACTTTTGGCATATTCTTTGCTTTATTTCTCCCTCGTAAATAATTTTTTCTTGAATTTTGGGGTTTCTATTAAATATTATTTTCCTATGTTTCTCCCCACTCCCAACACTACTAATTAGGTGGCGTGTGGTCAAATGGGGAATTCCATGCATACACTTTCTCCTTCTTTCGAAGTGTAGTTACACTGTCAGGAATTTTCTTAGTGGACAGGTAAAATTTGTACTCATTTTTGGAGTTATAAGTGCTATGTTAGGGTTTGGTAAAAATTTTGTATCATGCTACCAATCACTTACTTATCGTGACTCAATCTCATTCCTAGCAGCGGAATTCCATCTTGTTGTTATGCATTTCCTTTTTGCAATTCTATAATTTTGAATTAATGTTGAGGGTTTTTTGTTTCTTATAGGCCGTTTCATTATGGAGACATCCCACAAGGTTGCAAGGTCCACGTCTCTCTTCTTCTTCAACAGGTTAGAACCATTATACTTTCAGGATTTTGTATATGTATATTTAAAAAAAATAAAAAATCTTGTGATTTCCCCTATATCCATTAAGGTTATTTATTTTTTCTCATTTATTTCATTTCCCAAAGCCTCTTATAAAACATTTTAGGCTCACGGAAAGACTAACCATTACAATTGGCCCTGCATTGCAAAGGTAAATGTTAAATTTAGCACTACCTATACACAATTTCGTTGTAAATTTCTAATTAAATTTCTCCATCAACTAACCATATATTTTTCCTTTTTTGTTTTTGGTTTCTCTAAAGGTATGTACACATATTTTTATTTTGTAGGTAAGCCTCTTGAAGTGGAAACCCCACATTCGCTAATCACTAGCCAAACTATATTAGGTCAATTCTTCTCCTTAAATGAATTACCAAATTCTTGTTGCCTACTACGAGTACCAAAAACTCATTGCTTGATATATATCGAGAAGCTATGGTTTTAATGTGTTAGGAATTACATGGTTTTTGAATTGTAAAATAGGCATATTTATAATTCAGTGGTTTAACTTCCTTGTGATGTGCTATGCACAATGTACAATTTTATAAATGTAATTAATCCTTAGGGTCATATAACTAGTTTATGAGTATGCAATATATAATTTTATTTTCAATTTCCCCACTCACTAGCACCTCCACATTTATTTGTTCATTATCTTTGAACGCAACTTATGGTTCATTGCTACTGGTCGAACATGGATTTCACTACTAGATGTATCTTAACTCTATCCTTGTTTTTTTCCTTTAAAAAACTGTAAAATTCTATATTTTTCTTTATGAATCTTATCTACTATCATAATAAACATGTTGTTGTGATTTCTCTATTTTTTTTTCATCTGGCTTGCGGAGATATTTAACACATGTTGTAAAGGATTTAGTTTTTTTTTTTATTTGAATTTATCTAGATGAAAATTCCTGAATTAATATCACCTATGATCTGGAACAAGTAAAAGGTTCTAATATTATTCTGACTAAAAGTTGTGGTGTTGAATCTTTGTATTTTTTTTTGTAGGGGATTGTATACAGGTGAAAAATATCTAATTAGTAGTTATGACATATTCGATATAGGTATGATAATAAAATTCACATCCTTCTTAATACTGTGAACCTTTATGTTATGATTTTTCCTCACCAGAGAGATTCTAGCTCGTGGACCTACAATTTCGTGTATCATTTATTTATATTGCTTATTGAAATTTCTATCTCTGCTTAAAAGCACCCTCTTACCTATTCCCTAGATAACAAGGGCTTATAGTAAGCTATGTTGGCTTGATGGGCCTTGACCCAGGTTCAATGTTAGGTAGCCAAGAATATCCCTATACTACTCGCCCTTTCGGCATCAATCCATGGAGCACAGACTAAACTCTCACCTGAAGTAGTATGGGGGGATGCAAGAACCAAGTTTCTACACCCTGAGATGGTTTTGATGTTGCTTTTTAGACCTTCACTCAGCCTTCGCACTAATTGATAAGCCCTCTAGGGCTTACCAATGTACTTCTCTTACTCATCCTTCGAGCCTCTGTGAAAGTCTCCAATCCTCCTTCACAGATCCTAAATAGATAGATGAGGTGCTTACACGCTTCTGTAAAAATTATTACTTCTATTTTTACACATATTAGCTTAATTATTGGTTAACTTTAACATGCGTTATGGTTCTTTGCATAAACATATATTCTTACTTATGTTCATATGACAAAGTGAAGCACATAGATTCGTATTTCAATATAGCATTAATTCATAACCCAAGTATTCCACATAGCATAATTGCAACATCCATAACATAAGTAAAATAACACACAGAAAAATGGAAAGTATACAGTAATTTTAGAATACCTCTCTTTATTGATGATTCAGATTCTCACTATAGACTCTATCTACATTGTGCACACAGTTGTCGAGGCGCACGCACTCAGCTGTGGAATTCTACCCTAGGCCTCTGCGCACTCAACTATAGAGCCTCTTCCCATGCTAAGAATCTAACACTTAGCTCCTTACAGACTCATCCAATACTTCTACTTCACCTGCTTTTCTTCTACTATTGACCTGGACTCGTCTTAGGACCTCCTTTTTCTACAATCCCATGGTCAAACGGACCAAGGGTGGATCTCCAAAACTGACACAAACTATCTAGACTAAGGGCGGCAAACCCTTTTCGAATTTAGATATATTCATGCTCTTTGAGCAAAAAATGTGGATACTTTACATTTCTTTATACAAAAGTCGTCCTTCTACCCCAAAATTTACCCCCAGGGGACCAGTTCTGAGCAAGCCCCCAACACAAACATGGTGACTCAGCCTCGAGTCACGCAATTGATGGAGAGATCTTGCTACGAAGACCTTCTAGCTCGACATGAAAAACTGCTACCTTGGTGGCACACTCTGGTGCCACCTGCTTCATCTCCTCAACCAACGACTCAGTCACTAGTCCTATGCTCTCGAACTTAATCTTCTACTAAGTCTCTTGCGGACTAGCCAACTTGCCTTCAATAGTCGCCGCGATCAAGTATGCCTTGTCCAACTAAGGCTTCAAGAAAGCCTTCAGCATGACTTCCTTGCACTGAGTTGCATCCACATGCTCTATTAATGCCTTGGCCTCCTGTAACTTACCTAGCCTCTGCATGATGGCAATAGTGCACACTATCAGTTTTACTTCATCATAGCACTGCTACAACTCTCATGCTTATGTTTCCAGTCATTGTACCATATGATCCTCTTGCAGGCAGGTGACTACCTCGAGTGACTGCTCGAAGAGTGTGGTACATCCCTCTAATACACTCTCCACTGTCGTTACCATGTCTTCCATAGTGGTCTCATGTTTCTCTTTGATATCTGGTGGAGTCGAACGCCAGGCCTTCAATAGAAATTTTGTAATTTTGAGGTTTAGCTCCAATTGAACCTTCGCCAATTTAGTTCATGCATCTAGCACTCCAATAGTGAGCTTCTAAACCCTCACATTGATCTTCTCGACCTCAGGAATGCCCAACTCTAGGAGAGTCCTACACGCCTCAGTTACGATGGTGGTAATGCATTGGTTCTTGTCTGTAATGTATTTGACAAGGTTAAAGGTAGAGTCCCTCTACATGGTTAGCTACGCATTTTTGACCTTTTGTTCTCTAATCACTTATAAAGCATGATGTTCACGGGCTCGAAGCTTTTTGATCATGCCATCCTACAAAAGGTAAAGTGCCTCATTGAGAAGCACAGTCAGGTTGAGTCTGTTAGATTCCTATACCAATAGGTTTCATTTTTCATGACTGACTGGAGAAGTGCCAAATATGTTCATCCTTTTCATGCTGGAAAGGTTCCATATTTTGAATAATTTCACTATGTATAGGTGGTTGACTCTTGTCACAATTGATGAATAGCCAGACAGTTTAATCCTGGCTAGATCATGTTTGAATTTACTTGTCTTAGACTAGAGAATAAAGGTCTACACAAATAGTTTAAGCTTGGCAGACAAGTAGTTAGGTGGAGAAGCAAAGGGTATCAACAGCTTAATCTGAGCCCTTGAAGAAATAAGAGTTGACTTAGATAGGAGGGCATCTAAAGGAAAAGAAAAGAATCAGGGGTTACTAGTTGAAGTGCACCCAAGGAAAATGAATAGAAAAGGTTAGGTATACTAGGTTGGGTAGGCAGTTTTGATGGTATAGGGTTATGCTCTTAACCTGCAAATGATACCCAAATACAGAATATGCGAAGAAAAGAGACCGAGAACACAAAATATGCGAATAAAAGATACCCAGAACACAGAATGACAATGATTTTATTATTCAGAGAGTAATGTTCACTTGCCTCTTCGAGGGGGCAACCTCCAATAGAGTAGATCTCGATTACAAAAATAAGACACGATGCTCCTCGCAGGGAGTTTCTATCCTTTATATATGACTCCTACGTGTAATACCACGGGCCAATACCGCGTATTACTAATACCATCTATCTAACACTGCGGCCCATTTGCAACTAACTGTGGTTCCTTTATTAATTGCAGATTAACCACTTATAATTATTAATATGGGCTTTATTGACTCTTGACTATGACGTGGTCCCATTACATAGATAAGGGGGTTAGGGTGGGACCCTAACACGCCCACCCCCTTAAGACTAGCCTTGTCCTCAAGGCTGAAGCTGCGGAAATTGCTGCAGAATAGTGGTTGGCTCCCAAGTTGCATCTTCTGGAGAGGTGTCTTTCCATTTGACTAGGACTTCCTTAATCATGCGGCCGCACAGTTGCTTGACTCGTGTGTCGAGGACCTGTTCCGGTTGAAGCCAGATGGATCCTTCTTCGTCCAATTCCGGTAGACTAGTCTGAATTCTGCAATTGTTCCCAATCACTTTCTTGAGGCATGAGACATGAAAAACTGGATGGATTTTTGCAGTAGGTGGCAAAGCCAACTTGTAGGCCACTTCTCCAATGCGTTGAAGTACTTGATATGGTCTGTAGAATTTGGGAGAGAGTTTCTGATATCCCTTGTCTTTGAGTGATGTTTGCTTATATGGTTGGAGCCGTAAAAAGAATTGATCCACTTCTTGAAATTGGTGCTCTGAGCGATGCTGGTCTACCTGTTGCTTCATGCGGTTCTGAGCCTGATGAAGATTCTCGCAGATGGGCGAGAATAGTTGTGCGGTGTTGTAGGATTTGATCCACTGCTTGGACTTTTGAGCAGCCCTTGAGATATGAAGTAGGTGAAGGCAGGAGTTGACCATATACTGCTTCATAGGGAGTCATTTTGGTGGTGGCATGATAGTTGGTGTTATACCACCATTCTGCCAGTGGTAGCCACTGTACCCAAAGGTGTTGTTTTTCTTAAGTAAAACACCTAAGGTAGGTTTCTAGACATTTGTTGACTGCTTCAGTTTGACCATGTGTTTGCGGATGGTAGGAAGTACTGAGTTTTAGTTGAGTGCCTTATATTCTGAAGAGGTCCTGCCAAAAATTGCTGGTGAAGATGGGGTCGCGGTCGGACACAATAGAAATGGGCATGCCATGCAATTTGAAGATCTAATCCATGAAAGTTTGAGCAACCAAGGTGGGTGTAAACGGTTGGGGAAGAGCGCAGAAATGAGCATACTTCGACAATCGGTCCACAACCACCATGATGACTGACTTGTTCCTTGACTTTGGAAGACTTGTAATGAAATCCAAAGAAACTTCCGTCCAAATTGATGCCGGAATGGGAAATGGTTGTAATGTACCTGGTGTGTTGACTGTTTCCCCTTTGTGGCATTGACAGACCTCGCATTCGGTTACGAAGGTAAGGATGTCCTTTTTCATGCCTGTCCAGAAAAATGATCTTCTGGTGCGAGTATACGTCTTCTGAAAGCCCGAATGTCCTGCAATGGGAGATGAGTGCATCTCGGCCAAAATGTGACTTTTGAAGGTGGATGTTGGTGATATTACGACTCTGTCCTTGTACCGAAGAATATCATCCTACCACGAGTAGCCCTTGGTGGAATTTGGATCTGTCTGTAATTGAGAAATGAGTTGGGAGAGCTCGGGGTGTGAAAACCATTCTTTGCGAGCTTCTTCAATCCAATCTGGAATGGGGAAGGAAATAGCTAGTAGGGTACTTTCCTCCTCAAATTGGCAAGATAATGCATCTGCTACACTATTGTCTTTCCCTTTCTTGTAAATGATCTCATAATCATATCCCAACATTTTGGCTAGCCATTTATTTTGTTGTGGGGAG
>APFE031154470.1:10115-50324 GCA_000404065.3 Pinus taeda
GTATGTTATTTAAGAGAAACCAACTATATATATTTATAATTATATATAATAACTTGCAATTGTACCAAATGTTGCAAAGGAAACGCCATAAGGCATCAAGTGTAGAAGAATTGTGACATATAGAAGTTCACTGAATATAAAAGTTAGTAAAGAAAATGCCATTGATGCAGGAGCATCTGGTTTACAGGGCGAAGTTAGAAAGAAGGATAACATGGTTTCTGAGAAGGACAGGAGGCATGGCTCACAGAACGGACAGCAAGTCTGTTTCGTTTTACTTTTCAGTTAGTTTTATTATTATTTGTTTTTTTTAGTTTCTGTTCAAAATGCCTGAAATGTTGTAACAAGTTCTAGTTAGGAATAGTAATAATAGTTAGATTCATTAATCATAGAACAATAATTTATTTTTGGAAAAACAGACAAAGGGAAACAACATAGGTGTAAAGAAATGTCAAATATGTAATAACTGTTATAACTGATAATTGACAACTACCAGCAGTTAACCAACTGCCTGGAAGTAATGTACAAGAACGAGAAAAAGCAAGCCCATAGGGGTTCAGCAGCAAGGAGAGTAATAGAAATAAAAATATACTTTTTTTCCATTTACAGTGCACAGAAAAAAAAACAACTCTTACATGCGTCCTCAGAAATATAAAGACTGTACATTTCCATGCTGTGTCAAAATTCTTTTTATTTTTATGTACGAAATCCATTACAATTCTTGACAGACTACGAGTCAGCAAACTAAGACACAGACCCATGAGAAGTGACACCGAACAACACCAGCTACAAGTTCAGTGCCACACAAACACAGTTACCAGGTATGCCAACGAAACTGAAGGTGAATAAGTTGTCTTTCCGCACATATAAATAACATTTCATTTTAGTATACAAATTCCATAAAACAGTCCATCTCAGCATAAAAAACAACGTTAACACAGTCCTCAAAACCCTAACTAATCTACGAGCCAAGGGTTTGACAAAAGCCAGAACCCCATGCCACGGCTAGAACGAATGCACCACAGTAACTAGTAACTGGGACCAAGGAACCATACAAGAACCTAAAGCAGACGAGGAATAAGAACAAGACTACCCGGAAGGTGACGAGAACCCTTGGCGGCCATTTCCATAACCCGGTGAACGGCTTCACCTGCAAAGAAATGAAGGGTGGAAAGGTCAGTCCTCTAACCCTCGAAGGAAAGCCGAAACCGAGCGACTGAAAAAAAAACAACAGAGAATAAGACCCAGTATTCATACTTGAAGGCGAGCCATGACTGCCAGTGGAAACCTCGAAAAAAAAAGCCCTGCTTAGAAAAGGGGCCGAACCATAAGAAACTGAATGAACTGTGGTAAAGAACTCCAACATAGAACGAGAACATACCTATTAAGATAGCCGAGAGTTGAACAAGGAAGGCCACGGAATCCATCAGACTTGGAGACTGTCGAACTGAAAGTGAACTAGAGAGCCATTAACCCATAACATTTGAACGACCATGGACTGTTGAGGAAAAACAATGACCGGGCAACGCTAAAACAAATGACAAACTAGTGGAGAAAGCTAACTGCAGAGAGAGACAAGCATACAAACAAACAGGGACATACTTACCGGACAGATATCAGACCGTCGGGCCACAAACCGGACTAAGAGCAACAGAACACAGATAGGCACTAGCCATATCGTAACAAAACAGGCTGGAACCGCATAGGGTTTTACCAAAGACCAGGCATCAAACCGCAAATACCAAAGTCACAGAGACTGTAGAGCCAACCACCGGAAACAATAACAATCCTAAAGGCGCGAACGGGGTGAAAACCCAAGCAGAGATATACCAGGATCCCGAGGAGGACAGATGTCCAGCGAATAGACCGATTTCATATATGCAAGTTGATTGTAAATCAGCCCAAAATTAATTCCAATCAAATGTATACTGTCCAGTTTGTAAGGAAGGTTACACATCAGCAAAGGTGAGGCGGGACCACGTGGGCTGGCCTCATCAAGTGGTATCAGAGCAACGTTTTGAGGAGATTGAGGAAATGGAAGTATAAAGACGAGGACGTGGGAGAGGTGCATGTAGAGGAGCAGATGAAGGATTGAGAGAACAACTGAGAATTCTCACAGCTCGCTTAGAAGCAGTGGAGGCAGGTAGGCGATGAGACCCAGAACTTGGGGATGACAGTGAAGACGAAGCAGCAACTGTTACAGATGGGTCGAAGGAAGAAGCCCCAGAGTTGAGGCTGTTGCGATCAGTTCTGTTAGCAAGCAGCAAGCCAAAACCGGAGATTCCTAACTATGATGGAAGTCTGTTTGCGGATATCCTGTTGGATTGGGTGAGTGAATTAGATAAATATTTTGAGAATGAGGAAGTCGGTGAAGACAAAAGAGTTAAATTTGCTGTGACCAAGTTGAAAGGACACACTGCCCTATGGTGGGATAGTGTCCAAGCGGACATAAGGAGAATGAACAAATTGCCGATAAGAAAATGGCCGAGGATGGTTGCAAAACTGAAGGGTAGATTTTTGCCTAAGGATTATGAGGTCGAGCTTTATCGCCGAGTGTAGAATTTAAGGCAAAAAGGTATGACTGTACAAGAATACACAGAAGAATTTTATCATGTGAATTTACGTGCTGGTTATACGAAAGATACACCTGAAAAAGCAACAAGGTACGTGAATGGCTTAAGAATGGAAATATTGGATGAGATTAGCATTCTCTCTCCCCGAAGTGTTGAGGAAGCCTTTCAAAGTGCAGTGAAGGCGGAGGAAAAACTCAATAGAAGACAGAACAACAGGAGAGGGAGGGGAAATGGCAGAGGACGAGGACAGTCCTATGGCAGAGGGAGAACTGCCGCGAACAGTCAGGAAGGCAACAGTTCCAGAGCTTCAGGGACAGCAGAGAAAGGAGAAAGCACCAGAGGAGGTCGGCCATATCAGCGAGGGCGAGGAAATGGCCGCGGAAGAGGGACTAATGTCCAGTGCTATAGGTGCCACAAGTGGGGGCACAGATCCTTCGAACGCCCAGAGGTGGAACAGACTGGCCAGCGGGGAACATTTGTTGCACAGCCTGAGGAAGCTGAAGCACAACCCCAGGAGGTAGAAAACATGGCAGAAACAGGGGAAGCTTTGATTTTAAATAAGGTACTATTGAAACCAGCCAAGGAGGTGGCTGAATAGACCCAGCGAAAAGCACTGTTCCAGACAGTTTGTAAATCACATGGAAAGTGTTGTAAGGTGATAATAGACAGCGAAAGTACAGACAATTTGGTTGCCACCGAAATGGTGGAAAAGCTGGGACTGAAACGACTCAAACACCCTACACCTTACAGGGTGTCGTGGTTGCAGAAAGGCCACCAGTTATTAGTGGATGAGTAGTGTGAAGTTGAATTTCACATTGGCAAATATCATGACACGGTGGTCTGCGATATTATGCCAATGGACGTGTGCCATATACTGTTGGGGAGACCGTGGCAGTATGATCGGAAAGTGACACATGATGGAAAAACAAATTGTTATAAATTTGTAAAGGATGGGATCAAACATACACTTGTTCCCATCAGAGAGGAGGATGTAGTGGAACCAAGTGGAACAAAAGCACTATTAATTGGAGGAAAACAGTTTGAAAAGCAGGTTGAGGAAAATAAGGTTAATTATGTAATTATGAGGAGGGCGAAACCGATAGTTTTGAACACAGAAAAATCCGAACTGCCTAAGGAAATTCAGGAGCTGTTGAAAGAATTCCAAGATATTGTGGTTGATGATTTACCTGATAAATTCCCCCCCAAAAGGAGTATCAGCGATCACATTGATTTTATACCGGAAGCAAGTTTGCCAAACAAGGCCGCATACAGGATGAGTCCGAAGGACAATGAAGAAGTTCACAAACAAGTGCAGGAGTTGCTGGATAAGGGACTGATCAGAGAAAGTTTGAGCCCCTGTGCAGTACCAACAGTACTTGTGCCTAAGAAGGGTGGAGAATGGAGAATGTGTACAGATTCGTTGGCTATAAAAAAAATCACGATTCGATACAGATTTCCCTTGCCCAGAATGGATGACATGATGGACTGCCTTAGTGGGGCAGCTTATTTTACAAAAATAGATTTGAAGAGCAGTTATCATTAGATCAGAATTAGGGAAGGAGACGAATGGAAGACAACATTTAAAACCAACAAGGGACTGTACGAATGGCTGGTCATGCCATTTGGGTTAAGCAACGCTCCTAGTACTTTCATGAGATTGATGAACGAGATGTTAAAGGAATTTATCGGTAAGTTCATGATAGTTTATCTTGATGATATCTTGATTTTCAGCAGAACGAAGGGAGAACACCTTCAACATGTTCGGAGGGTGTTAGAGAAGTTACAGCAGAACAAACTGCTGATAAACTTGAAGAAATGCACTTTCCTGCAGAAGGAGCTAGTCTATTTGGGATTTGTGGTTGCAGAGAATGAACTGAAGATGGACCCAGAAAAGATTACAGAAATTATAAATTGGCCATCACCAACAAGCTTGTTTGAGGTACATATTTTTCATGGGTTGGAAAATTTTTATCGAAATTTTTTTAAAATTTCAGTGAAATCTACGCACCAATGTTAGAGACCATCAAAAAGGCAAGTCAACCTTTTTGCTGGACCAAAGCGGCAGAAAGCAGTTTTCAGCTTTTGAAGCGGAAGATCACGGAGAGGCCAATCTTGAGACTACCCGACTTTAATAAACATTTCCAGGTTCGATGTGACGCAAGTGGAACAGCTATTGGTGCTGTGCTCAGTCAAGAGGACAGACCAGTGGCATTCTTTAGTGAAAAACTAAATGAGAGTCGGCAGAAATATTCCTCATATGACAAGGAATTTTATGCAGGTGTCCAAGCTTTGAAACATTGGAGACACTACCTACTGGGCAATGAATTTGTTTTGTTGTCTAATAATTCAGCATTACAATATGTAATGCAGCAGCACAAGTTGAACCATAAGCACGCCAAGTGGGTAGAATATCTACAGAGTTTTACTTTTGTGTTAAAACACATAAGTGGCCAAGCCAACAAGGTGGCAGATGCATTGAGCAGGAGAGCCTTGCTCCTACAGGAAAGCAACATACAGGTGATGGGATTCGAGCATCTAAAGGATTTGTATCAGACGGACCCAGACTTTAAGGAAGCTTTTGAAGCATGCCAAAATCCCGTATTGAGAAATGCAGACCCATGGTTGGATTATAACTTCCAGGAAGGATTATTGTTTCGAGGTGGGCAGTTATGTATCCTGGACTGTTTAATGAGGGAGAATATAGTACGGGAGAAGCATAGTGGAGGATTAGCAGGACATTTCAGGATCAACAAAACCTTGGAGCAGATCAGACATTTTTACTATTGGCCTAAAATGAGCAGGGATGTGCAAAGATTGGTAAACCGGTGTAAAGTCTACCAACTGTCCAAGGGACACAGTCAGAATACCGGACTTTACACACCACTACCTGTTCCAAGTAGGCCATGGGACTCGGTCAGCATTGACTTCGTTCTTGAACTGCCTAGAACACAACGGGGGTATGATTCGGTAATGGTGGTGGTAGACAGATTTTCAAAAATGGCTCATTTTATTCCTTGCCGGAAAACTAGTGACGCCACATATGTGGCACACCTGTTTTTCACAGAAATCGTTAGCTTACACGGCTTACCCAAAAATATCATTTCAGACAGGGACGTAAAGTTCACAGGCCACTTTTGGCGCACCTTGTAGAAAAAGTTGGGCATGCAATTGAATTTCAGCTCTGTGTATCATCCGCAGACTGATGGACAAACGAAGGTGGTGAACAGGAGCTTGGGAAATTTATTGCGGAGTTTGACTGGAGAGAATTCACGATTATGGGATCGAGCTCTTGCCCAAGCGGAATTCGCCTATAACGATTCACCTAATCGTAGCACTGGACTTAGCCCATTCAAGATTTTGTATGGCATGCATCCACGAGGAATACATGAACTGCGAGATCTGGGAAAGCTGGAGCGGAGAAGCATGGATGGGGAAGATTTTGCAGAGGCCATGAGTGAGCTTCATGAAAAAGTCAAACTAAAATTGCAGGACAGCGCACAAAAATACAAACAGCAAGCAGACTCAAAACGACGAGAGGTGCATTTTAATGTGGGGGACGAGGTCCTTGCGCATCTGCGCCGAGAATGGTTTCCTAAAGGCACATATAATAAGTTGAAATATAAAAAAATTGGCCCATGCAAGATCCTACGGAAATTTTCAGCCAACGCATACGAGATTCAGCTGCCACCGGACATAGGCATATCACCTATCTTTAATGTGGCGGATATCACACCCAGGTAGAGGATGATAGTGCGGTACAGCTAGAACGAGACACCCAGTTGGAAAGCAATTCTTGGAAGAAACAGTTACCTTCAGCTCGGACCCATGAAATTAAAGGAATCCTCAGCACCTAGGTAGCCAAGAAGACGCGCAGGAAGGAGTATTTGCGTTACCTCGTCAAGTGGAGAGACCGTCCAGTGGAGGATAGCTCGTGGCTTGACACGACACATATTCGGAAGGCTAGCTATTCGGTGGAGGAACTCATGGAACAGAGCCATGAAATTTCTTTTACCCCGGGAGCCTGATGCAGGAGCATATGGTTTACAGTGCGAAGTTAGAAAGAAGGATAACATGGTTTCTGAGAAGGACAAGAGACATGGCTCACAGAACGGACATCAAGTCTGTTTCGTTTTACTTTTCAGTTAGTTTTATTATTATTTGTTTTTTTTTAGTTTCTGTTCAAAATGCCTGAAATGTTGTAACAAGTTCTAGTTAGGAATAGTAATAGTAGTTAGAGTCATTAATCATAGAACGATAATTTACTTTTGGAAAAACAGACAAAGGGAAACAAGATAGCTGTAAAGAAATGTCAAATATGTAATAACCATTATAATTGATAATTGACAACTAGCAGCAGTTAACCAACTGCCTGTAAGTAATGTACAAGAATGAGAAAAAGCAAGCCCATAGGGGTTCAACATCAAGGAGAGTAATAGAAATAAAAATATACTTTTTTTCCATTTACAGTGCACAGAAAAAAAACAACTCTTATGTGCGTCCTCAGAAATATAGAGACTGTACATTTCCATGCTGTGTCAAAATTCTTTTTATTTTTATGTACGAAATCCATTACAATTCTTGACAGACTACGAGTCAGCAAACTAAGACACAGACCCACAAGAAGTGACACCGACCAGCACCAGCTACAAGTTGAGCGCCAGACAAACACAGTTACCAGGTATGCCAACGAAACTGAAGGTGAATAAGTTGTCTTTCTGCACATATAAATAACATTTCATTTCAGTACACAAATTCCATAAAACAGTCCATCTAAGCATACAAAACAGCGTTAACACAGTCCTCAAAAACCTAACTAATCTACGAGCCAAGGGTTTGACAAAAGCCAGAACCCCATGCCACGGCTAGAACGAATGCACCACAGTAACTAGTAACTGGGACCAAGGAACCATACAAGAACCTAAAGAAGACGAGGAATAAGAACAAGACTACCCAGAAGGTGACCAGAACCGTCGGCGGCCATTGCCATAACCCAGTGAGTGGCTTCACCTGCAAAGAAACGAAGGGTGGAAAGGTCAATCCTCTAACCCTCGAAGGAAAGCCGGAACCGAGCGACTGAAAAAAAAAACAACAGAGAATAAGACCCAGTATTCATACCTGAAGGCGAGCCACGACTGCTAGTGGAAACCTCGAACAAGCAAGCACTGCTTACAAAAGGGGTCGAACCATAAGAAACTGAATGAACTGTGGTAAAGAACTCCAGCATAGAACGAGAACATACCTATTAAGATAGCCGAGAGCCGAACAGGGAAGGCCACAGAATCCATCATACTTGGAGACTGTCGAACTGAAAGTGAACCAGAGAGCCATTAACCCATAACATTTGAACGACCATGGATTGTTGAGGAAAAACAATGACCGGGCAACGCTAAGACAAACGACAAACCAGTGGAGAAAGCTAACTGCAGAGAGAGACAAGCATACAAACAAACAAGGACATACTTATCGGACAGATATAAGACCGTCGGACCACAAACCGGACGAGGAGCAACAGAACGCAGACAGGCACTAGCCATATTGTAACAAAACAGGCCGGAACCGCATAGGGTTTTACCAAAGACCAGGCATCAAACCGCAAATACCAAAGTCACAGAGACTGTAGAGCCAACCACCGGAAACAATAACAATCCCAAAGGCGCGAACGGGGTGAAAACCCAAGCAGAGATATACCACGATCCCGAGGAGGACAGATGTCGAGCAAATAGACCGATTTCGTACATGCAAGTTGATTGTAAATCAGCCCAAAATTAATTCCAATCAAATGTATACTGTCTAGTTTGTAAGGAAGGTTACACATCAGCAAAGGTGAGGCGGGACCACTTGGGCTGGCCCCATCAGCCATTCAAAGCTAGAATATAAAGATAAATCACTTACATTATGTCAAATTTACAAATTTTATAACTTTTCCAACATAAATTGCCTCTCAATATTCAAAGATGCTCTTTGATGTTCCAATAGTAAATAGTTGATGAAAAAGATGCTCTTTTTAAATATTGAATAGTCTCAATTGGTCAAAAGCTTACATTCTTTTACCATTTTCTCTTAAGGTGATTAGATTTTTCTTTGTTAACTTATTTTGGGCATTTTCATTGGTTTGTGACACGACATTTATATTCAATAGCACTGGATGAACTAGTTTAAAGAAAATCTATGAAATAGATATATCAATAAAGCGAGTCACTCGCATAACAACTTTACATTGTTGGATAGGAAAGAAATGGATATTTTATTGAGAATTGATTAGATAAGTATTTTAATTCACTATTTAGAGGTACCATGGTGAACTCTTATGGTAGCATCCATTAGCGTTCCTTTATTCAGCATGATATTCTAGGAGACTTGGCTATGTATTGATCACGAAGGGGCCTATAAATAAATGCGAAAGTATTTTTATGACTCAAAAAGAAAACTATATTCCCAAAAGTGAAAAAAGTTTGCAAAGTGTACATTTGACGTTGATATTATTTACTTCCACACAGGTTTGGTTCATATCTCTTTCTCCTCTCATAGTCATTTCTCACCATTTTTCAATATTGAACTATCTCACTTCCAAACGATTAGAGTCTTTTACATTCTACCTACACATAATTTGATTCTGAATGTGTTGATTTCTGCATTATTGTATGTCAAGGTACAATGGAGGAGAATGATTGGTGTCATATATAAATTTCAGAATTATCATTGAGTTAATCGAACAAAATGTCTGGTGCATGAGAAAATATATAAATAAAACATAATTGTACATGTGCATTTTCGTATCTTCTAAGAAAATATTTTTCAATTTTTGCTTCACATTGTTCAATCCACATTCTTTGGAAAAGTTATGAGCTTGCACCATGCTACATGGGGATCCATCTAAGCTAAGACAAGGGAGTCAATCTCACGAATCTGCTTTGCAATTTTATTATTTGTAGGTTCTAATGCTCTGAAATGCTCACACCATGGTGGGTATATCTACTAAGAACAAATAATTGTCAAACAAAGAAATATAGATTGATTAGTGCTTTCGTAAGAAGACAAGACACCTATGCCTCATAAGAGGAATGTATTGACATCCTCAATCTTGGCATGCATTAAACTGCATGGGGGTAGTCATGCCGATAATTAATGCATTCATTGTTATGGGGTGGCAAAAATCACCCCCCTGGCCTATTTGTCTTGCTAAGCATCCCCATGAGGGAATTTTTTTATTATTATTATTTATTTGGGTTTTCTTTATTTCTTTTAATTTATTGGTTTATTGGTTTATTTATGATTTTTATGATTATGTCTATGTGTAAGTTATAGTTTTTAAAATGTCATGATTTTTAATTTAAGGAAGGAGTGTTAGTGATAGTATTTTTGTTTGGTTCTATTATTGTTTTTAATATTTTGCTTTAAAATGTGTTATTGTGTTATCCATAGAATATTATGGATTTACTATTCGCCAATCACTTTCACAGATGGGAGTCAATTTTAAGGCTAGTTTCAATACTTTAGTTGTAATACTAGTGATTGTTAAAAAATTGTATTAATATTACTAACACTTTTTGATTTGTGAGTTAATTTTAAAGTTTTTGTCAACAACATTATGAAATTATTAATGCCATTAACAATTAAAGTTAATTAACTTACATAATTAAAGTTTAATAAATAAAATCTATGAAATAGATATATCAATAAAGCTAGTTGATGTTTTTAACAACACTATTGTTGACATATTCATTTATAAGGAAGTAAGAAAATGGAGGAAAGTAGACATGAAAGGGAGGTAATTATCAAAGACACCAAGCATGTGTTCACTTGTCTTGTTGGTGGTTGTATGGGGATCTTGAGTCGATCTAAACTTTACATTGTTTGATAGGAGAGAAGTGGATTCTTTTGTTGAGAATTGATTAACTAAGTATTTTAGCTAACATAACAACTTTAATTCACTATTTAGAGGTACCATGGTGAACTCTCATGGTAGCATCCATCCACATTCCTTTATTATGGGAGACTTAGCTATGTATCCTTTATCATGGGAGACTTGGCTATGTATTTGACCACGAAGGGGCCTATAAATAAATGCAAAAGACTTTTTATGACTCAAAAAGTAAAATTTATTTGCAAAAAGTGAAAAAGGTTGCAAAGTGTACATTTGATGCTAAGATGATAAGATTATTTCCTCCTAGACAAGTTTAGTGTTTAGTGCATATTTATTTCTCCTCTCATAGTCGTTTTTGACCATTTTTCAATATTGAACTATCTCACTTGACCAAAAGCTTGTCGTCTTTTACATTCTACCTTCTCATAATTTGATTCTAAATGTGTTGATTTCTGCATTATTGTATGTCAAGTTACAATGGAGGAGAAGGATTGGTGTCATACATCTATTTCATAATTATAGTCATGTTAATCAAACAAAATATCTGATAGATGAAAAAAAAAACATAATTGTACATGTGAATTTTTGTACCTTCTAAGCAAATAATTTTCAATTTTTTCTTTACATTGTTCAATCCACATTCTTTGGAAAAGTTATGAGCTTGCACCATTCTACATGGGGATCCATCTACAAGGGACTCAATCTCACGAATTTGCTTTGCAATTTTATTATATGTAGGTTCTAATGCTTGACAATGCCCACACCACAGTGGATATATCTACTAAGAACAAAAAATTGTCAAACAAAGAAATATAGGTTGATTGGTGCTTCTGCCAAAAGTTTCCTCTGCCTCATAAGAAGAATGCTCTGACATCCTCAATCTTGGCATGCATTAAACTGCATGGGGGAAGCCATCCCACATCGATAATTAATACATTCATTGTTATGGGGTGTCAAGAATCACATTGATAATGCAATTTTATTATATGTAGGTTCTAATGCTTGACAATGCCCACACCACAGTGGATATATCTACTAAGAACAAAAAATTGTCAAATAAAGAAATATAGATTGATTGGTGCTTATGCAAAAAGACACCTCTGCCTCGTAATAAGAATGTCCTGACATCCTCAATCTTGGCATGCATTAAACTTCATGGGGGCAGTCATGCCAAGTTGATAATTAATGCATTCATTGTTATGGGGTGGCAAGAATCACCCCCTAAACTGCATTCAATCTTGGCATGCATTAAACTACATGGGGGCAATCATGCCACGTTGATAATTAATGCATTAATTGTTATGGGGTGGCAAGAATCACCCCCTAGCCTATTTGAATCACCCCTAGCCTATTTGGCTTGCTAATTCCTTTTTTTCTTTTAATTGATTGGTCTATTGATTTATTTATAATTTTTAGGATCATGTCTATGTGTAAGTTATAGTTTTTAAAATGTTATGATTTATTGTTTAAGAAACGAGTCTTAATGATAGTATTTTTGTTTGATTTTATTATTTTTCTCAATATTTTATTTTAAAAGTTGTTAATTAATTTTTTTAGGATCATGTCTATGTGTAAGTTATAGTTTTTAAAATGTGATGATTTATTATTTAAGAAACGAGTCTTAATGATAGTATTTTTATTTGATTTTATTATTTTTCTCAATATTTTATTTTAAAAGTTGTTAATAATTTTTTTATTTAAAAAGTGTTATCCATAGAAAATTATGGAGTTGCTATTGCACCAATCACTTTCAAAGTTGGAAGTCAATTTTAAGGCTAGTTTCAATACTTTAGTTGTAGTAGTAGTGATTGTAAAGTTTAGATGTTTAAAAGTAGTCGTAGTTTTTAGCTTTAAATAATTGTATTAATATTAGTGACACTTTTTTATTTGTCAATTAATTTTAAAGTTTTTGTTAACAACATTATGACATTATTAATGTCATTAACAATTAAATTAAATGTATTGCATCAATTAAATTTAATTAACTTACATAATTAAACTTTAATAAATAAAATCTAGCAACAAATCTATAAGCAAAATAAAAAAATCTATTTAAATTTCTAATTAAAATAAATAATCTTACACTTTTAGTCTAAACAAATAAAAAAATAAAACTATCTAATATAATATTAATGATTATAATATTTAATTAAATTATTTATTATTTAGATTTTTTTAATCAATACACACTAATTTTTATAAAAATCAACGTTATGCTTACATATAAAGTGTGGGATCAAGCCTGGAGCTTGTCAAGTAAAAATGATTTATTTTTCTATATGTTTGAAGGTGATTGTAAGAATTGATTAGAATAAATGTCATCGTTGTTGGTATAATCAATTGGTTTTAAATGTTAAGGTGGTTGTAAGGATAGGAATTAAAATATTTGTAAGATGGCTCATTTAATTGTGAATTTGATAATTTGTGGAAAGTAATTAAGGGTGATAATTAATTACCAAGAGTAAAATTTATAAGATATTTAAATTCAATCTACCCATGTCTTGTATATTGTCAACATCTAATAATATAAAATAAACTATTTTTCATCCTACTTAAAATTGAAACAACTAAATTCTAAATATCATAACTTCATCGAATATTACGCCAAAGCCCTTCTTATAACTATGATGAATCACAGAAACCTCAATTCTACTATCATAACTTCATCGAATATTTTGAATTTTCAATCATAATAAATATAAACTCACGAGGAGGAGATTACTATTGTAGTGTAGGATGAGCTTTAAGGATTGAACTTCTCATTGTAATAGATCGTTGTTCCCATATGATTTAATACAAACAAAAGAGAGGTTTTTCCCAGTTAGGTTCCCCAGTAAAAATAATGTGTTCATTGTGATTGGATGATTACATCTGTTTCTATTATATTTTTTCCTTTCATAGAATGAAGTAGAATAAGTTTGTGTCTATTGATTTTAGTCTAATTTCATTAGCAACCGCAAATTTCAAGCTATTTCTACACATGGTTGATGAATAGGATTGATTTCCTATGTCCTAAAAGAAGCATTTTGAACTCATTGAAAATGGATATGGTGACAAATAACCCAATTTCCCTGTAAATGTATTTTTCCCATGTGTGTAATGAATATTGTTTTACACATTATTGGGATTGAGTCCCTAAGCATTACCCAATAAGGAATATTAGTATCTCCAAGTGTAGAATATACTTTTAGGACTCTACTCAATATTCCGCCAATAAGACCATAACTAGCAATTGCACCAAATGTTGCAAAGGAAACATTGTAAGGCATAAGTGTAAAAGAATTGTGACATATAGAAGAAATTATAGAACAATTGTGACATATAGAAGATCACTAAAGATACAAGTTAGTAAAGAAATTGTCATTGAAATCTAGAAGATAAAGATAAATCACTTACATTATGTCAAATTTACAAATTCTATAACTTTTCCAACATAAATTGCCTCTCGATTTTCAAACATGCTCTTTGAAGTTCTAATAGCAAATAGTTGATAAAAAAGATGCACTTTTTCAATTGAACCATCTCACTTGATCAAAATCTTACATTCTTTTACCACTAGCTCTTAAGGTGATTAGATTTTCCTTTGTTAACTTATTTTGGGCATTTTCACTGGTTTGTGACACGAGGTTTATATTGAATAGCAGTGGATGAACTAGTTTAAAGAAAATGTATGAAATAGATATATCAATAAAGTGAGTCACCCTCATAACAGATTTACATTGTTTGATAGGAGAGAAATGGATATTTTATTGAGAATTGATTAAATGAGTATTTTATCCGACATAGAAAATTTAATTCACTATTTAGAGGTACCATGGTGAACTCTTATGGTAGCATCCATTAGCGTTCCTTTATTCAACATCATATTCTTTGAGACTTGTCTATGTATTTGACCACGAAGTGGCCTATAAATAAATGCAAAAGAATTTTTATGACTCAAAAAGCAAAATCTATTCCCAAAAAGTGAAAAAGGTGAAAAAAGTGTACATTTGACGTTGATATTATTTACTTCCACACAAGTTTGGTGCATATTTCTTTCTTGTCTCATAGTCATTTCTCACCATTTTTCAATATTGAAATATATCACTTGACCAAAAGATTACAGTCTTTTACATTCTACCTACACATAATTTGATTCTGAATGTGTTGATTTATGCATTATTATATGTCAATGTACAATGGAGGAGAATGATTGGTGTCATATATAAATTTCATAATTATGATTAAGTTAATCGAACAAAATTTTTGATGCATGGAAAAATATAAGAATAAAAACATAATTGTACGTGTGCATTTTCTTATCTTCTCAGAAAATATTTTTCATTTTTTGCTTCACATTGTTACATCCACATTCTTTGGAAAAGTTATGAGCTTGCACCATGCTACATGGGGATCCATCAAAGCTAAGCCAAGGGAGTCAATCTCATGAATTTTCTTTGCAATTTTACTATTTGCAGTTTCTAATGCTCTGAAATTCCCATGCCATTATGGGTATATCTACTAAAAACAAACAATTGTCAAACAAAGAAATATAGATTGATTAGTGCTTCTGCAAGAAGACAACACACCTCTGCCTCATAAGAGGAATATCTTGACATCCTCAATCTTGGTATGCATTAAATTACATGGGGGTAGTAATGTCGATAATTAATGCATTCATTGTTATGGGGTGGCAAAAATCACCCCCGTAGCCTATTTTTCTTGTTAAGCGTCCCAATCAAATATAGATTGATTAGTGCTTTTGCAAGAAGACAAGACTCCTCTGACTCATAAGAGGAATGTGTTGACATCCTCAATCTTGGCATGCATTAAACTACATGGGGGTAGTCATGCTAATAATTAATGCATTCATTGTTATGGGGTGGCAAAATTAACCCCCCTAGCCTATTTGTCTTGCTAACCATCCCCATCAGGGAATTTATTATTATTATTATTTATTTGGGTTTTCTTTATTTCTTTTAATTTATTGGCTTATTAATTTATTTATAAGTATTTTTGTTTGATTCTATTATTGTTTTTAATATTTTGGTTTAAAAAGTGTTATTCATTTTTTTATTTTTTTAAAGGTGTTATCCATAGAATATTATGGATTTACTATTCGCCAATCACTTTCAAAATTTGGAATCAATTTTAAGGCTAGTTTCAATACTTTAGTTGTAATAGTAGTGATTGTTAAAAAAATGTATTAATATTAGTAACACTTTTTGATTTGTGATTTAATTTTAAAAATTTTTTCAACAACATTATGAAATTATTAATGCCATTAACAAATAAATTAAATTTATTACACCAATTAAATTTAATTAACTTACATAATTAAAGTCTAGTAAATAAAATCTATGAAATAAATATATCAATAAAGCTAGTCTGATGTTTTTAACAACACTATTGTTTACGTATTCATTTATAAGGAAGTAAGAAAATGGAGGAAAATAGACATGAATGGGAGGTAATTATCAAAGGAACCAAGCAAGTGTTCACTTGTCTTATTAGTGGTTGTGTGGGGATCTTGAGTCAATCTAAACAACTTTACATTGTTTGATAGGAGAGAAGTGGATCCTTTTGTTGAGAATTGATTAACTAAGTATTTTAGCTAACATAGCAACTTTAATTCACTATTCAGAGGTAACATGAGGAACTATCATGGTAGCATCCATGAACATTCCTTTATTATGGGAGACTTGGCTATGTACTTTACCACGAAGGGGCCTATAAATAAATGCAACAGACTTTTTATGACTCAAAAAGAAAAATTCCGCAAAAAGATAAAAGGGCTGCAAAATGTACATTTGATGCTAAGATTATTTCCTTCCACGTAGGTT
The DNA here is from genome assembly GCA_000404065.3 of Pinus taeda. Lineage (NCBI taxonomy): Eukaryota > Viridiplantae > Streptophyta > Pinopsida > Pinales > Pinaceae > Pinus > Pinus taeda. The sequence continues at coordinate 26,372 of APFE031154470.1, forward strand.
TAGTGCATATTCATTTCTCCTCTCATATTTTTTTTTACCATTTTTCAATATTGAACTATCTCACTTGACTAAAAGCTTGTCGTCTTTTACATTCTACCTGCACATAATTTGATTCTAAATGTGTTGATTTCTGCATTATTGTATGTCAAGATACAATGGAGGAGAAGGATTGGTTTCATACATATATTTCATAATTACATTTAAGTTAATAAAACAAAATATTTGATACATGAAAAAAAAATACAAAAAAAAAAACATAATTGTACATGTGAAATTTTCTACCTTCTAAGCAAATAATTTTCAATTTTTGTTTCACATTGTTCAATTGACATTCTTTGGGAAAGTTATGATCTTGCACCATGCTACATTGGGATCCATCTACAAGGGAGGCAATCTCACGAATCTACTTTGTCAAACAAAGGAATATAGATTGATTGGTGCTTCTGCAAAAAGACAGATTTGCCTCATAAGAAGAATGTCCTAACATCCTCAATCTTGTCATGCATTAAACTGCATGGGGGTCATCATCCCACGTCAATAATTAATGCATTCATTGCTATGGGGTGGCAAGAATCACGTCGATAGTGCAATCTTATTATATGTAGGTTCTAATGCTTGACAATGCCCACACCACAGTGGATATATCTACTAAGAACAAAATATTTTCAAAAAAAGAAATATAGATTGATTAGTGCTTATGCAAAAAGACACCTCTCCCTCATAAGAAGAAAAATATAGATTTATTGGTGCTTATGCAAAAAGACACTTCTGCCTCATAAGAAGAATGCCCTAACATCCTCAAACTTGGCATGCATTAAACTGCATGGGGGCAATCATGCCACATTGATAATTACTGCATTCATTGTTATGGGGTGGCAAGAATCACCCCCTAGCCTGTTTGTCTTGCTAAACATCCTCATCGGGGAAATTTCTTTATTAATATTTATTAGGGTTTCCTTTTTTTCTTTAATTGATTGTATATTGATTTATTTATAATTTTAGGATCATGTCTATGTGTAAGTTATAGTTTTTATAATGTTATGATTTATTATTTAATAATGGAGTCTTAATGATAGTATTTTTGTTGATTCTATTATTTTCTCAATATTTGTTTTAAAAGTTGTCAATTATTTTTTTAATTTAAAAAGTGTTATCCATAGAAAATTATGGAGTTGTTATTGCGCCAATCACTTTCAAATTTGGAAGTCAATTTTAAAGTGAGTTTCAATATTTTAGTTGTAGTAGTAGTGATTGTTAAGTTAACATGTTTAAAAGTAGTTGTAGTTTTTAACTTTAAAAAATTGTATTAATATTAGTGACACTTATTTATTTGTCAATCAATTTTAAAGTTTTTGTCAGCAACATTATGACATTATTAATGCCATTAAATATTAAATTAAATGTATTATATCAATAAATTTAATTAACTTACATAATTAACTTAATAAATAAAATCATAGAAACAATCAATTAAATTAAAAAATCTATTAAATTCTATAAAAAAAGATCTTACAGTTAGTTCAAAACAAATAAAAAATAAAACTACTTTATATATATAATATTACAATATTATAATAATATATATATAATATTATATATATATATAATAATATATATATAATTTACATTATTATTTAGATTTTTAATCATATGCACTAATTTGATAAAAATCAACATTATGCATACATGTAAAAGTGTTGGGATCAAGCCCGGAGTTTCTCAAGTAAAAATGATTTATTTTTCTATATGTGTGAAGGTGAGTGTAAGTATTGATTAGAATTAAATGACATGGTTGTTGGTATAATCTATTGGATTTAAATGTAATAGTGTTTGTAAGAATAGGAATTAAAATATTTGTAAGATGATTCATTTAATTGTGAATTTGATAATTTATAGAAAGTAATTAAAGGTGATAATTAATTACCCAAAATATAAGATATTTAAATTCAATCTACCCATCCCTAGTATATTGTCAACATCCCATAGTTATTTTTCATCCCACTTAAAATTGAAACAACTAAATTCTAAATATCATAAAGGATTAGTTAATACTTCAACGTAATATGAATACCATTATGTACTTTTATCATAATGATGGTTGTTATAGAAGTGACTGCCTTATAATCATTAAAACGAATGTATGAGGATCCATTTATGGTTTTTGGAGCTCATATACAATAGATGGGGTCAAGAACCATTGCCTACACATTATAAATATTTACCTTAAATGGGTCATACAATCACCATTATAAGGGTTTTAAAACTACGAACAATTATTAGGAAATATGATCCAAGAATGGAAACCAATATCTTAGGTATTAAATGCATATCTCAACATTAACAAACCATACATAATGTCTTGATCTATAATATATGCAAGTTAAAAGGAATATTTGGGCCATGAATGTTATATTGGTTGCACTATGAGTATTGTCACACTAATCTATGTCCATGGTCTATGGAATAGCACGAACAACTTAGGGTTAAACAAACATTTTAAGACTCATGGACCATGACAAAGGTACAAAATAAACATATAGGTCCGATATAGGATATTTTGACTCACTAGTTTAATATGGGATCCATTCTGTTATTTTTTAACCTTTAATTAAATAGAGGGCCCTATTTGGTTTGTGGAGAACAACCTCATGTTAAGGACTAAAATTCACCTTTTAGTGCTCATTTAAAAGGATCTAAGGGTCTTTTCCTAAAACACATGCCCTTTCAATAGAAACCTTTTTCCTTAAGTGTAACATGGATTTCATTATCAATATTTGTGTTTTATACACTAGTCTTAGTCTTGGGTCATGTTCTCAGAATCAAAATTAAGATTTTAATACATTAAGTATTCCTTTTTTCGAAATGGACCATGCACAACTTCCATAGCCTCCACACCTTTTTTCGAAATGGACCATGCACAACTTCCATAGCCTCCACAAGTGAATTATAAATTAATTATTTATGATGTGAGTGTAATATATGTGTCATTAAATTTTATGAACCAAGGTGTGGCTTATTCCGAAGGTGTAATCATGAAAATCAACATCTTATAGCATAAAATGTACTTTTAGGGCTTAAATAACTAATAAGGTACTAAATAACTACAAATGCTTTGTAAAGTTAATTATTTGACCATGAATCCAACCTGTATGTTCTTATAGGGTTCTTCACACCACCAATGGCTATAGAGGCCTATCTTATGGTTTGCATATGGAATGTTAGGTAGCAAGACCTAAGATATTATATCTAGTATAGTCACTCAACTGCAAAAATGGCCCAAAATAACCATAATATGTTAAAAACATGTTATTTATCCTACAGGTGGGATATGGGTTCCTTTATACAATTTTGCACATAATAGATGAATATTTGGGCCTTGACCCTAATTTGAGAGCTAAAATAAGAAAATTATACATTAAATGAATCATTTAAGGTTCATGGGCTAGGAAAGAGGCCTTGAACCACCGCAAATTCCATATAAAATGAATGTGTATCCTATAAGCATAACACTAGTGCTAGTATAATGTTTTGGACATCAAAGACATACTTTAGAGCATTTTCAATGATTTCTAGGATTACAAAGAATTTATAAATAATTCTTTGTGCCTTAAAGGTGATGCATAAACCACTATCACATTCACTATGAAGTAGGTATTATAAAGGGAACACCACATGGACCTCTAAGTATTAATTCTATAAGGTAATGGACAGGTTTACATAAATTATATAATAAAGGTTGACTATATGTGCTAACATTTTATTAATAAGATTATTATTGCATCATTTTGAAAATTATTCATGACATTATATTCTCTTAACATATGTATCCTTTATCAAAATAAATCATTTTTTATTCTGGTGAGATTTAAAAGAAGTATGCCCCAAATATATATAATAAGAAGGTTATGCATTCTCCCTTGATCTGCATCACTTGCTAATAGTGTTTATTGTTAAGGACTCCTTGCAAAGTCACTAGTTCAAACCCTCGATTGGCCATATATGCCACATAAGGGGTCATGTTGGTATCCTTAGAAGTTACAGTGGTAGTGGTTGGAATCAACCCCATGCCACATTCAAAAAAAAAAAAATTATATATTCCACTCCAATAAATATTTAACTCAAATCATTTGAAATTACGCAGAATAGTTAATACTAATAAATTTAATAGGAATACAATCTAATAATATGAAAAAACATCAATACAATGTTTTCATTCAGGAAACAATATTTATGTCTTCTCAAATATTTTGAATCCTTTATTGAATCAATTTTTGTTTTTTAAATGTCCATGAGGCTTTGGATTGACAGTCAATGGGTGCATTGCTAAGGCACTCCTTGTGATAGGTTGCTGGTTCAAATCCCTTGTAAATACTTGAGCTGAAATATATATATATTATATATTATATATATTATATTAATATTATACATTTTCTTGAATTTATTAAACATTATTATACACAACACCGGTTATATATTTTTTACTTACAAATTTCATTACCAAAATTTAATATATTTTCTACTTACCAATTTGATTACCAAAATTATTTATTCTACCTTTCAAAATTATATTTTTAATATGGAGGTTTGTTCTTTGTTTTCCTTAATTATATTTAACAATTTTAACAATTTGTTTTTTAAACATTTTCTCTGAATATTATAACAAAAATTATAATTAATAACATTATTATACACGACGCCTATTAATATATTTTTACCTTACCAATTTGATTACCAAAATTATTTATTCTACCTTTCAAAATTATATTTTTAATATGGAGGTTTGTTCTTTGTTTTCCTTAATTATATTTAACAATTAAAAAAGAATTTATATAGTATAATTAATTTTTATAATTATTAAATTTTATTTCAAGATATCATTTAATTATATTTTTATATATATATTATATATATATATATATATTTATATATATATATATATATAATATATATAAATACATATTTGAAAAAATATTATAGTAATAATATTTTTATAATTATATTTTTTATTTTATGTTAAAGAATTAGATGTGATGAGTGTTTGGTTTTTTTAACAATTAGTATAAAAAGGTTAATTACTTTTGTATTCAACAAGAGAAATTGAGGCAATATTTAAATTACTTTATTAATATAGAAATAGCTAATTAATAATCACCACAATAAAACATTTCAATTTTTAAGTAAAATATTTTTATATTAATTTTGGATGATGATAATGGTGATGATGTAAAACATCACTAACACAATACATGGTCTTATCAAACTTTATGTGGGTAATGGATTACTTGGAATTCTTTAAAATTTTATTTCTATGGTTGAAAAGCATTAAGAGAAGCTTTACATGAGCACCACAATTTTGTTGACTTAAAAGGTCAAAAATGTCAGTAGTGTGACAAATATTTTGAAATTTAGATCTAATTAGAGTATAAACTGGACAATTTAAGAGAGTGCTTTTCATCTGTGCTTTTCCAATTCAACTATATTAATGTCACAAAAGTAAGAAACTCTTTCATCCTATGGGACTTGTAAAAGTGACCAATGACTACTTTCACTTTGGAGCTCATGAGACTTTGTTCTTATTTTAGTCATGTTTATTTTCTAAGAGGGATAGTTTTTATTTTCCAAATTTTGGTTGATGACCTCTTTATAATATCTTAATTTTATTTTTCTCTCTAACTTTTTATCACCCAATAATTTCTCCTTAAATTTTCATGTAAACATATTTTTAATATGATCTTCATTACATAAAGTGATATCCTCCCTTACCCTTAATGGTTTAACGAATATCAAGAATCATTATGTGTTTCTCGCTTCAACGAAAGGTGGTTTTTGATAGAGTAAGGAGCAATTTTATAAAAAGGTGTGTCTTCAATGTTGTTTTACCTCTTTCCATGCATAATATGCCTACTCATAGTTATACTTTTAATGAGGGAATCAGTTTCTTTTATGAGGATATGAGAGGGGGTATTTTCTTTAATCTTGATATGTTATGTTGTCAACTACTATTTTATTTATTTGATCTTCCTCCATGATGTTATGAATATATGACATTCCCAAATCTCAAATCCATATAAAATAAAAAGCAAAAAATAGTCTGAAAGAGGAGTTTATTTTTATCTCATATCTAAAGATCTACTAATTTATATTTTTTTCAAATCCATAATAATTTTCTCATTCTCCATTTATCCTTTCCTTAATGTTATAATTCTAGATGAACTTGTGATGGATATTGATTCTAGGGTATTTGTATAAAGGAAATCCCTCCAAGTTGTTGTTGTCATATATGAAAGTATCATATGTGATCTTTATGGATTTATTTATTTATGTATTTTTAGTATTAATAGACATACCAATCTAAGAATAGGAATCCTTGAGGATTCTTAGTTTATTGTTAATATTGTGAGGACTCCACACCAAAGGAGCTATACCATGAACATAAATAAGAAGGTTGGTGACTATACTTGTGAGAATGGGTGAAACAAAAATTACTTGTTTCAAGCACTCTTCTAACTTACCAATGTATAGACGACAAAAGGAACACTTTGTTGACTTTGATATTGCAATTAATTTTTTTCCCACTATGTTCTCATACAACCCTTTCATAGCAAACTTCAACTGAAGAGGAATCTTTATATCTTCCAACCTCTTCCAAAGTTTTTTCACAAGAATGGTGAAAAGGCTTCTATGAAGTCAATTAAAAAATAAAAGAGATCGGTTTATTATTGTGGAATTACTCTAGAATGATCCTAAGAGTAACAAGGTGGCCATAGTGTATTGATATCTCTTAAAATAAACTTCATATTAATCACTTTTATCTTGGATTTCCAACCATATGCTAATATTCTTTTCTAAAAGAATTTAATACATCTTCTCTAAAATGGGGCTAATCACAATGGACCTATAATTAAAGGGAGTGAATTATTCCCCACTATTAAAGATAAGTATAATGGGTTTTTGTGTTTAAATCTTTAGGGATGCCTTGCTTAAGTGTCCAATTAAATAACTTGTCTGAGTTAGATATGATGATAGACCCTCCTATTTTAAGAATTTGGGCTCGTTAGCAATGAATGTTTTTAGCTTTCTCAATTGCAACCTAGTTAAAAACAAACTCTATGTCTTTATCAAGATTGCATCCTCTATAGGAACATTAAAAAAGGTTTCCATGGTGTTATGGGATACACATTGATTTTTAAGGTAGGAACTCCAATTCTTGAATGGAATCATTTTATTTTCTTTAGTTTTATGAATTAGAATTTTCATCCAAAATTTTATAGACTCTTACTTAGATAAACATAACATTATTTCTTGTTTTCTATTTATATATTATATTTTATTCCTTTAAATGGCAGATTTGTACATATTTACCTTATCCATATCTCAAGATTAATTGGAAGCCTCCCCAACTACTTTTCTAGCTATTTTACAATCATATCATACCTATGGTTCCTTTTACATGACACCTTGATAGGAGGCATGTAAATGAAACTAGAGAGCATTGCAATAAAATTATAACAGATGTTTTTAATGTTTCCTTTGTAAGTTAAGAGGCTTAAATCCATATTGTTAAAAAAAATTAACATTGTGTAATGTTAGGAAGAAGTCTAACTCCTTCCATAGTTAGGATGGACTTAACACTTCACCTGTACACACATACATATATGAAAATAAATGTAAATCCATCTTAATTTAGGATTAGTAAGAAGAATCAAATCCCTTCAATTGCAAATATTTTTTAATATATTAATTGTAAAATAGGTAAACTACATTACTTACATGGATATGTGTATATTTTGGGATAGTGCTTGTAGAATTTTAATTTAATTATCAATAACTAATAAGTGGTTAATAATGATTTAACCTCCATAGAATATTCAATAATATTCATAGTATTATACAATAATTAACTATTGAGATTTATTTCAAAGTAGTTATTCCATTTTTTTGCCTCTTAATTAAATTAATTAGTTAAAAAAACACTGATATGAACAAGTGTGATATTAATTGAATTACAATCATTTGGACATGTGATATTGATAAACCATGGTATTGACCCATTGTATTAAAACAAACCATATTTATAAATTAAGAATCTCCATAATAAAGTGTAAGTATTTTAATATTAATTATAAATTGATGTTTATCAATATTTACTAACTATTTAAATTATTTAACTATACTAAAATTAAATATTTTATTAAACATACTATAAATTACAGTGTTTACCAACTATTTAAATTATTTAACTACACTAAAATTAAATAAAATTTCCCCGGATGCGGGTGCTGGCACGTCAGATGGGGTCGAGCCACATGCCCAGCATGTGCCGCCCCGTGCTAACAATACAGTTTAATGGGATATCGCCTCCAAAGGATATTGTTCAGTTGCCCGAGCTCTGGGCATTCAATGCTGAGCAGGGTGAAACGATGGGGATGCAGGACGCAGTTAATGCTCGCTCTCATCGAGGGAAGGATGCAAGTTTTCAAGGGGAAGGTGAATCGATGCAAGCTCATTGGTATGGTGAAGCTAGGGAGGTGCAAGCGCAGAGGAATTCTGGACGGATGGATGTTTTACCACCTCAATTCGCAGTCTTGGCATTCCGTCGCTGCAACTCAAGTAATTGCCTCAGGTGGGAGTAGTAATTTAAGGGCAATCGAAGTAAATTGGATGCGAGAAGGGAAATTTCTCCCTCAGGAAAAGTTTGCTCGGTGGTTATTACGCCTGTGTGTGGTTTGTGGCAAGGTCCGCACTGTGTTTGTTATTACAATTCACTTCAGGTACACGAGGGAGGCAACGGGGAGTCCATGGCAAAGCTGCGAGAACGTCAACCGAGCAGAAGGGGACCTGGGCAAGGTTCATCCTCTCGCCCCCCTGCAGCAGATGAGCACCATCACTGCTACTGCTGCTACTGCTACAGGAGGGCAAAAGCCACACCAACTCAAGTCGGGCAGTTCATGGAGGTTGGCAGCTCAAGTGAAGGAGATCCAATGCTTCCAGCATTCGGCTCAGTCATGTTCACCCTGGGTAGCTCAAAGGATAAGGCAGGTATCAATGCTCATATTTCAGTTCTTTTCACTAAAATTCCTTAGGGCAATGATGGTGGAAAGCTACCAGGTTCGGCGGAGCCACATCCAGAGGGCATTGGTGAGGAGAGTCCTGTGTTGCAGCCACCAATTGAGGCAGGCACCTCTGGGAAAGAGATCCTGCAAGCCCCTTCTCATCCCCCGGAGCCGGAACCTCAGGCCACCGCAAAGGATCCATGGGCCATTTGGGAAGGAGTCCCTGATGGCCAAGGTTGGAGATATATCGTGGAAGAAGAGCCCGAATACTGATCCTCCGATGCACGCACCAGCACATGCCTTTCTCTCTCGGCTCTGGTCTAAGCTAAAGGTCTCTGCGGGTATTTGGGTTTTGCTCGTCACTGTGTTTGTTTATTTTCAGTTTTTAATATTGTCTTGTTTGTGTCGGTCTCGCGTTTGGACAAGGTCCACTGTAATTTCTTTGATGGACAAGGTTCACAGTCAGTTTTTGATGGAAGCCCCTGCGTGGGCCGTCCTGTTTATGTTTAGCTCAGCGCTGTTCTATGCTCTGGTGTAGTCATGTCTTTTTGGTCTTTTGCCTCAGCAAGTTTTGGAGGAATGTTGGAATGTCCTGTAGGTGCTACCCCTGCGAGGGAGCTTTTTGCATCAAGTTAAGCTATCCAAGGTGCCACTGCTGGCCCTGGACAACCTGTCTCACTGTATGTAAAGTTTACCTGTAAATATAATACAATAGACTAGCTAGCTTTTACCGAGAAAAAAATACCTACTCTGAATTATAACATAGTTGAGGATCTGGCTCAAGCTCATTCGACTATGTCAACTATTGAAATGTTGCAAAATTGTCCCCCTCAGAAGAAGTATTTTCTTTCTGCAATTTTTTATATTGATCCCTCAGATTCCAATCTTGTAGTTTTTAACCATGAGAATTATGTGCCTCGACTTCCAACCCAATTAGCTTTAACGATTGAAGTTTTATTTGCGATAATAAATCCATCATTCTATTATGGATGAAGGAGCTTCAACCTATATCATTTCGCTTTCTTACTGAAAAGCCATTAGTTCTCCCTAATTAAATTAGTCATCGACTACTCTAAAGGCTTTTGATGAAAGATGCTTCAAGCCTTCTGAAATTCTGAATTCATTATAATTAGAATTAGGTGGCAAGATAGTATTGGTAGAAGTCAAAGTTATCAACAAGTCATTAAATTATAACCTTCTACTGGGTCTTATATGTGTTTATGATAAGGTTGTTGTTGTCTTGATATATTTCAAAATTAATTATTTCCCTTGCAAGGGAGGTGTAGTAGCCCTTGATCAACTCACCTTATTTTCCACCACTTTTCAAGTTACTAAAAGCATCATTTTTATGGGAGAAACCCCACATCCATATTAGCATGTTAGGGTGGGATTGCCTAAGGATTCTTCCCTCATTGGAATATTTTCCCTTCGTCCTCCTTCCCGTGACAACTCTAATTTGGTTTCCCATGTCAACATGATATCTTCTTGTAATACTCCATATGATCCTTGGATAGTTCCAGATGAATATAATATTAACACATTTGGTGACCGCATGTTGCTCAGCCCCATTAAGCTCGACTATGAAGCCATCTACTTGGCATGTGTGACCCAAGAAGGCTACTGCTATTAAAGACGAAGTTGAAAAACTTATACAGATTGTTTCATATACCTAATACCTCTAACTCATTTGGTGTCAAACATTGTTCCTGTCATTAATAAACAGGGAACTATTCATGTGTGTTTCAATTACTGGGACATTAATCATTCTTGTCTTAAGGATAATTATCCTACCATGTTCATCAACCAAATTGTTCACAATTATGTTGGCTATGATTTATTTTTTTATGGATGCCTTTTCCAGCTACAATCAAATCAAAATTCTCCCACTAGACCAACATAAAACCAAATTTATTTTTCCATGGGGTACATTTGCATATTGAAATCTCCATTTCAGATTGAAAAATGTTGGGCCCATGTTTCAAAGGGCAATGAATTATGCCTTCCATGACACCAAACACATTGTACAAACATATTTGGATGACCTACCCACTCAATTGAAACATTGTGTTCATCATCCAATGCATCTTAAGGCTATATTTTTATGTTTTCGACGCTATAAAATTAGGCTCAATCTGAATAAGTGTGTGTTTAGTTTAAGTTTTGTTAACTTCTTCGTTTCATTGTATCGAACCATGAAATTCATATTACCATGTTGAAATTCTAGGAAATCCTAGATCTATCTACTCCTTCCTCTCTTCTTCAGCTTCAACGACTCCAAGGGAAGGCTAAATTTCTATGGAGATTCATTCCAAACTTCGTCGAATTGACCAAAGGATTTACTTGCTTGTTAAAGAAAGGGGTTCCCTACCATTGCAACAAAACTACCCAAAAGGTGTTCGATGCCTTGAAAGATGTTCTAATTCATGCATCGTTGTTGTATTCCCTGGATTACCAACTCGATTAATTCCTATACCTTGTTGTTGTAGTTACTACCATCTCTATGGTATTGATTCAAGAGGATGATGTAGGGATCAAATACACTATTTATTGTTTGAGTTGAAACTTAAATGACACTGATATCAAATATACTCACGTCGAAAAGTTAGCTTTGGTGGTTGTCCAGTTTGTCCAAAGGTTTCATCATTATATCCTACTCTGTAAGACTATGGTCATTTCCTACTGCAACCCCATGACATACATCTTATTATGACAATTTTTGGGGGGTAAGTAATCCAAATGTATTATCATCCTCCAAGAGTTTGATTGGAGTTCATAAAATCCAAGTATAAGAAATTCGTAGTTCTTTTTTAGTTGATCTGCGACCTTCCTATTGTAAATTGATGTTTAACCAACATCTAACAATTCTAATCCAAAAGAGTCATTTTTCCTAATCAAGTCATCTGACCTATGGTATGGAGACATTATCATATATCTCCAAACCCAAAATTTTAATCCTAACACATCTTTCTCTGACCAACGACATATCTAATATCAAGCTAAAAATTACATTATAATCGAGGACACTCTCTATCATTGTGGTATCGATACAATTTTCCGAATATGCCTAACCCATGAGGAGTTTGAGAAATCCTTGAATGAATTCCATGCTGGAGCATGTGGTGGTCATTCGTCTAGTTATGCCATTGCACAAAATATTTTATGTGTTGGATACGTTTGGCCTACTATATTTCATGATTATATCCTCGTGGTCCAAAATTGTCATGCCTTCTAGATATATTATTGTTAAAACTATGTTGCACCCACGCCTTTGCACTATGTTATCGTCATTGGACCTTTTTTGAAATGGGGCATTGACTTCATGACATGAAACTCTCAATCAGTTTGGGGGCATGTATACATCATTGTGGTGGTAGACTATGTTACCAAATGGGTCGAGGCAATGCCTACATACAATAACACAAACGAAGCAACTATTATCTTCCTTTTTAATCACATCAATGCAAGGTTTGGTGTACCATAGGCTATAGCTACAAACCATGGGAAACATTTATGTAACTACATGATGTCTGAACTAGCTGCCATGTTGGCCCTCTCCCATGAGAGCTTGACTCCGTACTACCCTCAGGAAAATGGGAAAGTTGAGGGCATCAACAAATTTTTGAAAACAATGCTTCAGCACATGAAAGGGATCCACAAATTAGATCACCATCTTATCCTTTATATATCCTTGTGGGCATATCTAACCTCTATTCGAATTGCTACTGACTTCACACCATTCCAATTGGTAAATGGTCTAGAGGTAATCCTTCCTATTGAGTGTAAGATTCCATCTATGAAATATGTTATCATCTCCTCCCTACAACTTCTATAGAAGGAGAACATATCTTACATCTAATGCACTTAGATGAAACCCAATGTGATGCAATGGCTAATGAAGCTCATAAGAAACGTATTAAGGCACAATATGGCAAGAATGTCAAGCCTCGTGCCCTCTCGGAAGGTGACCTTGTCTTGTTGTATGATAAAGAGTCTGAAAAGTTAGGATCGGGGAAGTTCGATCTAATGTGGCTAGGCCCATACAGTGTTAAATGTGTTAGTGCTAAAGGGGCCTATGAGCTTGTTGATTTCGATGGAGTTCTATTCACACAACCTAGAAATGGAGTGTACCTTAAAAAAAATACTATGCTTAAGTGATTTTTGTGTAGTTCACAATGTACATCGTTTATATAGGTGTGTTAAGTGTGTTTATAGTATGCTCCCTTCAAAGTTTCTTATAGTTTTTGTTAATCTTGTTTACATTTGGTTTGCATATATTGACATCCCCTCAACCTTATGTTGATTATGCCGATGATGCTAGCCATAGTACTCATAGCGTTTCTTCCACAACATGTGTTATATATGATATGAATGGCGAGTTAGTGAGTTTACAAGGGATTTGTATCAATTTCTCTACAAATAATATTGCTAAGTATAGAACAGTGATCGAGATATTGTCTGATGTTATTTCTCATGGTATTCATCATATAGTTATCAAAATTGACTCACAACTTGTAGTACTATAGTTGACTAATGTATATTCAGTTAGAAGTCTAATTATGCTTCATATGTTCTTAAGTGTTCACCTTTTGGAAAGAAATTTTGGCTATATCCAATATCAACACATTTATAGAAGTCTAAACACATTAACAAATGCATTAGAAAATTATGCTTTAGACCGACATTTGTGACATATGGAAATTAAATTCAGTTCACATCACATACATTGAATGAGATAATAGAATGTATAAGAAACACTGGTAGGTATATGTGTATGTATATATATATATATATATATATATATATGAAAGTTTGGTTTTACAAAAAAATGTGCCTAAGCAACATAAGGCCACATGGCCTATTATATCAAAAAAATATACATGCAGACAAAATATAGCTATACAACCTCCTAGTATACTAATCATGATGCTCACGATAGCAAGCAACTATGTGAGTTGTTAGAGCCTAGATTTTCCTCAGGCTGGAAAGGCAAGATTCTAGGTCCACATCAAACCACGCTCAGCCTCGTAGCTAGCCCTACGAGGACAGGAGAGGGCTCTCTCTGGGTCAATCTCAGCGGAAGATAATCAAATGGGATTGATATGACTGAAATAAAAGCTTATTTTAGGCTAGGTATGAAGTACAAAGGTGTGATTTAATAAAATGGAGTTTTGTTGGCTCAAATGAGAAAATAGATTTTGGGGTGCGGGGATTGAGGCTCAGTCCTGCAGGGGTCTCGATGGGGCAAGGTAGGCAATCGTTTTGGCACTTAGAATTGAATGAGGTGGAAGGAAAATACAGGTGAGGTGTTAAAGAGGGCAAGGGAAATCATGAATCCTCCCCAAACAACTGAAAACATCAAACAACTAAAACAAACCTCAAGTAAAGCATTGCATTTCAATGTATTCTACTTACACTCTTGTTTGTTTAGTTCAAAAGACATAAAATAGATAATGGCATACATAAAAAAAATCAAAATAACAAAGAGAAGCACTGTACCAAGACAAATTTCCACATGGATCCCAAAGAGTGTTGCAAACCCTAGTCTCAATTCCTTAGCCAAATTGAAAATATGAATGTACAATGAAGCTCAAGGCTTTCTCAAGAGTCCAAACCTGAAAATGACTTAGAAAATACATGATATGGACCATCCTAACCCATTCCCATGCCTCTAGGGGTCGAGATCATCATTCTAGAAGCTATTTCAACCAATTCTAAACAAAGCACTAAAATCTAGGCAATCAAAACAACTTGCCTCTATAAGGTAGGAAACGGATTCATTCATTAAATTTTCACTTTTTAATGAATGAATCCTATAGAACAAGTAAAAATATGCCAATATTACATCATGATCCTTCAATTACATCAAGATAGGTCAATAATTACATCACAAAACAAAACTAGTCAAACTGGCCGAATTTCTGAGCTGGAAGGTCAAAAATTGGGCAAAAATCCTCTGTGCACCGCACCAAATCCTCTGTGCATCGTGCCACTTAGGAGCTGAATTTGAGGCACTTCCCAAAGTCCCAATTCAGCCCAAGATAGCTTGTTGGAAAGCTCTACCTGTCTATTTTCCAGCCCAGGTGGAATATTTCAATATGGTGTCCATTTGGCCCTCCAAAACTTCAATCTCCCAAGACTACTTCCTGTGTGTCAAAATAGCGGCAGTAAGGTCATTTTTTGAGTGTTTTTGACTTCCCGAGGTCTCAAAAATTGCCCAAACTTCTTGTCCATGCACCAGAAGTCATGATTTTTCATGCCAAATCCAATGATGTAAACTTTTTGCAATTTAGAGCCACCTAGAAAAAGCGCGCGCCACGTGGCGTGGCGCACAGGGAGAAAAACTCTGTGTTTTAGTGCCAAAATTTGTCAAAATACCTAAAATGCCCCAAATTTCTTGAAATTTGGGTTGGATATTCTTCATCAAGTATCATGCTAGGTTAAAGAGGCTTCAGCTAATATTTGAATTCCTTCATCCACTTTTTGCCTCCTTTGTCTTTATCTCGAACCTGTGGCGTTGATGTGTCAAACTGTGTTGGACTCTCTTAATGCTTGTGCAACCTCTACCACCAAGGAAAAAAAATGAAATAAGGAATGGGAGGGAAAAATAATGCAGGATTAGGGACTGTTGGGATACATTTATTTAGGGAAAGGAGGAGGGTTTGAGGGGTTTTATGTATAGGGTTAGGAGATTTTTTGTAAGGGCTAGGGTTTTTGGATTTGAATGTAGGAAGGAAAATGTAGGATTGATGACCTTAGGGGGGGCTGGGAAATGATGAAACAAGGGAGAAATGGGGAAGGAGGAGTGACCTTGGTAGCAAAACAAAGATTAGCAATCTTCCTTTGAGGCACTTTAGAGGTAGGGTTTCAAGTTTTTGTTTCAACCATTACCATCCATCAACCACCATACCCTAGCACAAACTTGGATGAAACACACAAATGGAGGCTCTACCTACTTGTGGAATGAATAATTTGCAATTTGGAGGAAGATTTCAATGAATTTTAGGCTTTTTTTCCTAGTGCGTCGCGCCAGTGTATTTTTTGCACTGTGGAGAGCAGCCCAGTGCACCGCGCCCTTTTGCAGGAGAATTTTGGAGGACTTCCAGGTGTCCAAATTGGGTGCATGATAGCCTGTTGGAAAATTATTTGAGTCTACATTCCAACCGAACTAGAATTATACAATTTGGAATTCCTTTGCCATCTCAAAGATCAAATCGCCCAAGACTGGTCAAAATGTGCCAAATGAGGCTGCCTCAAGGTAGAGTGCTATTGCAGTCAACGTTTTAAGGTGTTCCTCAACTCCAAATTGAGCTCATGATAGCTCATTAGAAATCTCTTTGTGTCTAGTTATCATTTTAATCATCAAGAAAGTCATTTGGCGAACCAAGCCAGGAGAAAATTTGATTTTCCCAAGGTCACTTTAGAGGTGCATCAATTCTCCTGAGGCAATTGTAATTTCGACATTTCTCTAAAACCATGATGCATGTGTAAAAAGTGAAGGGGATTTTACTTCCTTGGCCTGTTGTGGACAAAAACCTCCCTCATTGTTCCAAAATTCACATTTTATTGCTCAAAAACATCATTTGAGTAAAACCTACCCCGACGTGTGGAACAAGGGATTTGTCGAAATGAAGCGAAATGAATGGGATAAGGGGCTTCTAAATTCTTGAGAAAATGTTTGGAAGTGGGAAGGGATGTTATAAAGTAGGGGAAAGTGGAATATCAGAAATTTAGTGAGGGGAAGGGGTCCAAAAGGGCTAAGCACAGGCCCAACCTAGAAAATTGCCAATTCGTAGCAAGAAACTAGGGTTTGTGCGAAAATGAGGAATTTGGGGGATTTTGTTGATGGGAAATTCTTAATAAGGTACATTATGGATAGGGGAATGTGTATGAACATCAGGATACATGTTTTGCTGATTATTTGACCATCCAAGAGAAATTGCCTTCAAAACCCTAGGAGAGGGAAATGAACCTTACCTAGGCACAACTGAAGCATGAACAAGGTGTAAAATTGACACTTGGGAACTTGACATGATGATGAAAACCCTTTGAATGATTGTACACTCAGCTGAATGGTGACATGGAATGTCATTTGGACAACTTTTACAAGGGTGAAAACAAACCCTAGACCTAATACCTAGTGACCAAATTTTGCTTGAAGGCTCACTGAAATGACAAAATTTGACCTTGACACCTTAAAATCATTTTGTAAGAGCATGTTTGATCACTGGAGGAAGGCTGCAAAGACTGACACTAACATTGGCTCCAATGGGGATGGTAGCTCCTTGGAGGTGCCAAGAACGACAGATCTTTGGGAGCGCAGACAATGCTTTCATCCATTGGGAAATGGAGTCAAAAACTCAAGCTGAAATGCATGACTAAAAACTGATGACTTGATGACACAAATTGACTCTCACTCAACTAAACACTGACTCAATACTTAAACACAACCAACAAACTAGAAAATATGCTCAAAATGGAGCTTATTCAATACAACCTACTCTAACAGTTTCATTCATCACTTGATCAAGTGAAATGAAACAACCAATGCAACTAGGTAAGCATCCAAACTGCTGCTTGTATTCTCCCCAAGTGCTCACTTATGAACAACAAGAGAGAACTACTGAAAGGAAACTCCCATGATATCTTAGAAACAAATTCGTTGAATGCTATGGATTTTCTATCCGCCTCCAAAAACACTGCATAAGGATCTTGAAGTTCATGCACACTGGGACTTAGCTCATTCAATGGATCACTTCTCTTTTCCTCAGACCACGAATGCAAACTTTGATTTGAGCTTTGTGACGAGACTCCTGCTAGAAATGACAAAGAAACCAACTGCCAGATTAATTTTGTATCCATACTTTTGTCAAGTTGATTGCTGATAAACTTGTGAAGCATGAGTTGACTGGATGACTTCAAGAATAGTGAGAAAGGATCTTCACAAAGATAGCTTTTTATTTCCATTAACAAATTACTTCTCTGGTCCAGGTAATCTTCATAGCTAGAGATTAAGATTTTTCTCACATCTGTACTGTCTTTCTTTGGTGATAACAGCAGGCTGTCAAAAGGATCCTGAATTTTGTGAATAACCAAACTCTGTTGCTGATTATCAATCTCCTCATATGACTACAAACATTGGTATGGGCTATGCAATGAAAAATCTATTAAACAAAACAATGAAGGTTGTTAGGACTCCATATTGTCTACTGTTGACCTTATATTTTGTTATGATATTACCCTTTTTAGCCCATAAATAGAAACCCTTGATATCATTTTTGACCTCATCATTCCAAGGTATGAAGTAACTCTCCTCATTTGCTATATTTTTAATTATTCAACACATATTCATGTTATCTTTACAATTAATCTTTGGAAATTGGCTAAGTCGCTGACAATTGATTGGAACTATTCAAAGTCCACAGAATCGTAATTCATAGTTGCTACAACACCAGAAACAGCAACTGTGCAGTTGCTGCAACACCAGAAACAACGACTGACTAAAGAAGGAAAAGTCTTAATTTGTAAAGAATGAAACAGTAACCGTCAGAAGCTGGAAGAACTATACTTGGCCGATGATGATATAGCACGATCAGCCAAATTTAGTCGCAGATGCGGGAACACCAGGAATAACATGAAGAGCTTTAAGGAACATTTGAGATTTACCAAATCAACAACAACAGCGGAATAGCCAAGGATAGCACAAGGACCCCTGAGGAGATAGACGAAGACTACCAGTTTTGCAACAACGGAAGGATCCAATTAAACAAAGGACGACAAAGATATACATTGTTGTAACAATGTGCTATAACAAGAATTAATTTCCTATTTTTGTACACAAGAATCAAACTGAATGAATAATGACAATCTATTGTAATAGATGTCTCCTCTATAAAGAGGAGACATCTACAGTTGAAAGCTAACAAGTTATAACAGGAGTATTGTAGTGCAGAGAGTGGGAACCTCTGTTGTAATTGAACTTTTTGGCAGATGAATAAAGCACTGTTCTGAGCATTTTAACTTAGCATTTGTGTTTAGGGGAATCTTGTGAGAGGGACAGGGCCCACCTTCTTCACAAGATTCACCCATTTCTTTCCTGTTAAGTGTGTGTGTGATTTTTGTACATTTTTAGCCTTGCTTCTGATATTTCCTTTTTGCTGATATGCTGTTCCCTTGATCGATTGGCGCTGTGAGAAGTGTGTCACCGGTGATTAGGATTTTCAGTGTGTATTGGCGACTGGTCACAGAGACAGGTGCTGAACATCCTTATTCTGAGGACAGGGTCCTGGTCCTCTGTTACGAACCACCATCATTTTTTTCTACAGATTTGTTATCCTTAATCAATTTCATTTCATTTCTGCAATAGCTTATGACTGTTGTAACATGGAGTAAGAGTTTGATAGGAAGTAGATATGTTTGTACTACATCCTTTAATGCTTTTAGAATTAAGTGCATATAATACGAGGTCACCTTTGAAACAAAAGGACTTTCCTGGGTTGACAATTTAATGTGGTACTCGACTGTTTAATCAATAAACAATTCGAGCAGCCAACATTTTGGCGTCGTTTCCAGGGAAGGCGACTAAAAAAAATTTAAAGGCATTAATGATTTTCCTTTAGAATAACAGGTACATGAGAGGATGCAAGAAGGCTAACTTCACATGCGGTAAGGGCACAGGAGGAGGAAGAAAAACTTTCATTGACGAGATCATTTCAAAGGCCGAGACATCCCAGAGAACGAGTTCCCAAAGACCTCAGATCCAGTATTCCTCCCAAACAGATCATCAGACGGAGGAAGTATTAGGACCTGAAAGGAAGCTAGAAACACCAGAGCACATTGAGGAACCAGTAGAAGAACCTGAAGAAACAGAAGATACTGAAGACAGAGCAAGTGATTCAGGGAAAAGAACAATGGAGAATAACAAAGCAGAAGGAAGGGGGGAAAATTCACTCTCCACCCTGGAATTTCCTATTGGGGATCTTCCAAGGGGAGCAATCCCTATGAAGAATATTCCACCTGCAGCATTGCCTAATTTTCATGGGTTATCCTCTGAAGATCCTGATGATTTCCTCTTTGAGTTTGATATACTGTGTAGAAGTTATGATTATGTAACCCCTGCTCAGAAGTTAAAACTGTTTCCAGCAACACTGAAAGGGAACACGTTAAGATGGTTTATGAGCCTAGGGGCTCAGGTAATCACTACATGGGATTAGATGAAAGAAATTTTTCTGACTAAATATCAGGATTACTGTCGAACAAGAGAAAGAAAGGAAGAATTGTTTAAAATGGTTCAGAAAGAGGACGAGAATCTTGAGGACTTTGTAGAGAGACTGCAGTATAATCTGTAGCGATAAGATCATCCAACTATGAGTAAGGATATTCTGAAGACAATACTGCTAAAAGGAGTACGAGATGATTGCCTGGATACGCTAAACATGCTTGGAAAAGGGGATATTTCCAAAGAACCATTTGATGAGATTATCAACCTCTGTATGAGGTATTCCAGAGGAGCAGCAAACAGATCTAGAAGCAGGGACAATACATACTCAAGAGTCCAGAAATCAGCAAGTGGAGGAGCAACACGAGCCGAAATAGGTAATTTGCTTGAAGAATTTAAAACTGAAATGTTAAGCTCTTTTGCTTCACAAATTGATGCTCTGCAGGTTAAAAGAAACAGGCAAAAGCAAAAGCTGCTATGGCTATTTTTTGCTCCAAATGCAGAGGAAAGCACCCACTGAGGGAATTCCCATTGGATAAGGTACCAATTTGTACCATTTGTGAAAAGGATCATGAGACTCAGCAATGCCCTTCTTTGCTAGGAATAAAGGTAGCACTGCAATCAATTGAAGAAGAAGCTGAAGCAGTGTACCTGATGACACGGAGGAGGCAATGGCCACAAAGAAAAGGTATGAGTTATAACACATCATTTAGTTTTTTGAATAATCATTCTCCTTTTCAAACAAATTACCCACCCATGAATCAAATGCAAGCACTAAGAGATGTTCCTATTTATGCTAGAACTGTTAGGGATATCTGTATTAAAAAGCCTGGAAGAAAAGCCAAGGAACCCCTCACAGTTCATGCGATGGGAGAAATGACTGCTTTGATGACAGAAAAAGACCCCCCTGTGAAATATGGTGACCCTGGTCACCCTACAATAACATTTCAGGTCGGTAAAACCTTTGTCTCTAAAATTCTAGTAGATCTAGGTGTTGCAATAAACATTATGACACTCGAAACAACACAATTACTGCAGTTGAAACATTTAATTAGGGAAACTCCAACCATTCTAGAGCTGGCTGACCGCTCTACAATTAAACCCGAAGGAGTCATTGAGACTGGTAATTTTCTGTAGAATCTTGGAATTACCCAGCGACCTTTGTGGTGTTACAAACTAAACAAAGTTGGGGGGTCAAGGATCCACTGATTCCTAGGAAGACCTGTGGTTGGCTAACAGAAGATGCTTTATCAGCTGTAGGTCCTGGATCAATGACAATATCTAAATGGGCAGGAAACCAAACAGCCTAATTCTTGTATCCTCATGCCACACACTGAGGTTAATAACGACAATTCAGTATGGTTAGATATGAGGATGAGAAACCAACCTAATTTTAACCTGTCGGACGAGAGCTTTAATTTCCAAAGACTCAACCGAAGATGAATAATCAGCAACTTTAATTTCTGAACCTTCTTTGCGGTGCGGCAGTCCAGAAATACACAATCACTTCACTGCAATCTTGGAATCTCAATCCCAGCACAACCTTGAAACTGAAAATCTACCTCAGGAATTAGCTGGCAGCCCCTCCAAAAGTATAACAGTAGAAATCGAGCCAAGTAAAACGTTAAATATAAATCCTAATCAAACAGATGATAAAAAACAACAGTTAATGAAGCTACTCAGAGAAAATAACGAGGCATTCGCATGGGATTACACAGACATGAAGGGGATTTCTCCTGAACTATGCACTCACTGCATTTATATTAAAGAAGGATCCCACCCAGTTTGTCAACCCCAACGACGAATGAATCCCAATTTAAGGGAAATAGTAAAAGAAGAACTTCAAAAATTATTGAATGCAAGATTTATATACCCCATATATTATAGTGAATGGGTTTCTCCATTAGTAATTGTACCCAATAAAAATGGGAAATGGCGAGTATGTGTGGACTATAGAGCCCTAAATAAGGCCACCCAGAAAGACCATTTCCCTTTACCATTCATTGATCAGGTATTAGATAACTTGGCTGGTAAGAAATTCTTTTCCTTTTTGGATTGATTTAGCGGATATAATCAGATAAATATTGCACTCCAGGATCAGGACAAAACCACTTTTACTAGCCCTTGGGGGACCTTTGCTTATAGGGTTCTTCCATTTGGGCTATGTAATGCCCCAACAACATTTCAAAGAGAGATAATAGGGATCTTTTATAATATGATAAATGATTCCTTAGAAATATTCATGGACGACTTTACTCCTTATGGCACAACCTTTGAGGATGCCCTACAAAACCTTGAAAAAGTACTTAAGCGATGTATAGAAGCACATCTTGCCTTAAGTACTGAAAAATGCCATATGATGATGAATGAAGGTATTGTATTGGGTCACTTCATTTCATTTGTAGGAATTCAAGTCGATCCAGCTAAAATACAGGTAATTTTGACCCTCCCTATCCCCAAAACCCAAACTGATGTGAGAAGTTTCTTAGGACATGCCGGGTATTATAGAAGATTTATCAAGAACTTTTGTAAGATAGCTTCTCCTCTATTTGTGTTACTAACGAAAAATGTTGAATTTAAGTGGATTGATGATTGTGAAAAAGCATTCGATGAACTTAAACATCAGTTGTCTATAGCTCCCATTTTGAGAGGACCTGATTGGGAACTCCCCTTTCATATATCCTCTGATGCCTCAGACACTGCTACTGGAGCTGTCCTGGGATAGGAAGAAAACAATCTTCCCTATGCCATTTATTTTATTAGTAAAAACATGACTCCCGCAGAACTTAATTATACAGTTACTGAGAAAGAATTCCTAGCAGTTATTTATGCTATCAAAAAATTTCGGCATTACATTACTGGTTATACTACTTTTGTGCATACTGACCACTCGGCCATTAAATACTTAATGAACAAATCAGTTACAAATGCTCGAGTCACTAGATGGTTAGTGTTATTACAAGAATTTGATATCACAATTGTAGATTGACCAGGAAAAGAAAATGTAGTTTCTGATTTCCTTTCTCGGTTAAAAACTAATGAAAATATTCCAGTAGATGATTCTTTTCCCGATGAGTATTTATTTGCAGTATCTTCTCACTCACCTTAGTATGCAGACATTGCTAACTACTTAGTTGCAGGAAAATTACCATCACACCTATCGCATAGAGAAAAAAGGAAAATTATTCAACAGAGTGGTAGGTACAGCTGGATAAGCGGCTGTCTGTTTCACACAGGACTCGATAAAGAGATCCAGAGATGCATTGGGGAAGATCAAATTTATGATTCACTGAAAGCTTGCCACGATGGCCCTTGTGGAGGACATTTCGCAGACAAAAGAAAAACACACAAGGTTCTCAAGATGGGATACTACTGGCCCTCAATCTTCAAAGATGCAAAGAAATATGTCAGGGCCTGCGATAGCTGTCAAATGGGCCAGCCTAATCACAGGGATGAAATGCCACTCAATCCCCAGGTAATTCTTGAACCATTTGAAAGATGGGAACTAGATTTAATAGGTCCCATTAATCCTCCACCAATCAAAATGTTTACATACTAGTATGCACGGATTACATGACTAAGTGGGTAGAGGCTAAGGCACTAATCAAAGCTAATGAAGGATCAGTATTAACATTTTTATTTGAAGAGATCTTCGTTAGGTTTGGACTGCCTAGGGAGCTAGTCA
>APFE031154479.1:941-49975 GCA_000404065.3 Pinus taeda
CAAATCCGCAGGTTTATGCGCTCAACGACAGATCCCATGGTTTAAAGATGCCGGAACACGTCTCTAGCCAAAAAAAAATTCGCTAAAATTTGGAGATCCCACCGAGCCCTGGAAAGTGCTTTGATACCACTTGTTATTCCACTTAACCTGCAAAGCAATACCGAACCGAGAATATGCGAGAAAAATACCGAGAACGAAGAAAATATACCCAGAACAAAGAATAGCAAAGATTTTATTACTCAGAGAGAATTGTTCACAGGCCTCTTCAAGGGGGCAACCTCCAATAGAGCAGAGCTCGATTACAAAACAAGACACGATGCTCCTCGCAGGGAGTCTCTATCCTTTATATATGACTCAGACATGTAATACCACGAGCCAATACCGTGGGTTTTATTAATACCATCTATCTAATACTACCGCCCATTTATCCTTTATTTAATACTACCGCCCATTTACAACTAATTGTGGTCCCATTCGCAACTAACTGGGTTAACCACTTACAAATATTAATATGGGCTTTATTGACTCTTGACTATGACGTGATCCCATGACATGGATAAGGGGGTTAGGGTGGGACCCTAACACCCTGGACCTTGCAGAAGGATCGTGCTATATTGAACCAGTCCGCGTTATGAAAGTGATGATGATTTGGACCAGATTTATAAGATAACAGCATAAGATCTGGATTGGGCAAATCTGACAGCAGATGGGCATATTGCATGGGACCGCGAAAGTTCCTGCACATCAGACTTAGACGGAGAGTTAGAGCACTGGTAGAATCAATTGCACGAAGTGTCTATCTTGCGCTGTAATATGATGACCAAGTCATTGCGTCGTGTATCGTGAGAGGTAAGAAATCTACCTTATTATGATGGTCTAATAGATTTTGATATATTTTTGGATACGTTTGAGAGGGAAGTGCCAGAGAAGCATTGCTTCCAGGCCTTGAATTGGGCACTACACACTACACCTGCGAGATGGTGGGGCGCGTACAAGGACAATTTTGATGATTGGCGCATGTACATAAAGATGATGAGAGTGCGGTTTGGTCACCCACAAGTGCGGCTAACAGAAAAATATGATGGGAGGAATGACTTGCGACCATTTGGCCAAATGGACTGAAGTGTATGGAGCGAAGCCTCACCCGGAGTGGGTACATCTGTTTTGTCATACCTTGGATGTTATACCGATGAATTGGTACTTGGAGACAGAGCTCTGCCATGGCACTGAAGAATGGGATGTTTTGCCCCAAGTATTTTTTATGATGTTCAAATTTGAGGATGGTTTTGAATGTATTGATGAAGCATTATTGAAGGTCAAGGCACTGATCTTCAGGATACCGTAGGATCCTCTAGGTCTGATTCAACCTAATTGGACTACCCAGCTGAGCCATGCGCTGGAGTGATACAATGTGATAGTGGAAGAAGAAGACGAAGATCCGAGGAAGATTAATATTCCAGAGACTGAAGGTCATCGCGAAGTTGAAGGACCACAACTAGAGAATCCAGACATCACCGTGCCTCTCAAAACTAGACAGATGAACATTGGCACGGAAGCAGAGCCGAAGTTTGCAAAGATTGGGGACTACTGGGATGATGCAACAGTAGATAAGGTCTTTGAATTTCTCCGTGAATATCAGGATCTGTTCCCTAAGAAGTTTTCAGATTTGAAAGGATAATAGGGGACTTGGGTGTCATGAAGATCACTCTAAAACCAAACATGGAGCCAGTTAAGCAAAGGCCTTACTGCGTCAACCCAAAGTATAAAGAAAGGGTCCACTTGGAGTTGGATAAAATGCTTGTAGCAAGCATTATTGAGCCAGTCGAAGAATCTGATTGGGTGAGTCTAATAGTGGTTCAAGAAAAGAAGCAAAAGGATGAAATAAGGATATATGTAGACCTTAGGAAGTTGAATGATGCCTCCATACATGATCCCTTTCCAACTTCATTCATTAATAAGGTGCTAGATAATGTAGGAGGACATGAGGCATATTCATTCTCAGATGGATTCTCGGGGTACCATCAAATCAAGATCCTGCTGGAGGATAGAAGTAAAACAACCTTCACCATGGAGTGGGGGTGCTTTCAATATACAATAATGCCTTTTGGGTTGAAGAATGCACCGACGATCTTTTCATGCGTGGTCATTGCGATGTTCAAGGACTTCATTCACAAGTTTTTGGAGGTATACTTCGATGATTGGATGGTGTTTGGGTTGGTAAAGTGCCACGTAGCTAGTCTACACTTGATGTTGGATACATGCCAGAGGTACTAGATCATGCTCAATCTGAAGAAATGCTTGTTCTGTGTCCCTTTTGGGATCTTATTGGGTCATGTGGTATGTGACAAGGATTGATGGTAGACCCTGCTAATATTGAGGTTATAATCAATTTAGAGGCACCAAGAAGTGTGAAACAGTTGTCCGTAACATTGGGGCATACATGGTACTATAGAAAGTTCATCAAAAGCTATGCCTAGATTACCACACCGATGGGGAAGTTGCGGAAGAAGGATGCCACGTTCCGTTGGAATGAAAAATGTCAGCAAAGATTAGATATGTTGAAGGAAAAGATGGTCACTGCGCCGATCCTAGTCTTCTCGAATTGGAAGAAGGAATTTCATGTGCATGTGGACACATCATGTATTGCGCTTGGGGTAGTACTGATAGAGGTTGGTGAAGGAGAATTGGATCATCCTATAGAATTCACAAGTAGGAAGTTGTCTAAAGCTGAGAAGAATTATTCAACAATAGAGCGCAAAGGGTTGGCCATGGTGTACGTGCTCCAGAAGTTTAGACACTACTTTCTAGGCGGACACTTTAAGATGTATACAGACCATTCTGCATTGAAGTACTTGGTGAACAAGCCTGTGTTGGGGGGGAAGATATGCAGATGGCTGTTGCTGTTTCACGAATATGATATTGAAGTTATTGTGAAACTAGGATGATTGAATGTCGGACCGGATCATCTATCGCACATTGAAAGAGGAGAGGAGCCTACCAATTTGGAGGAAGGACTACCTGACGCACAACTCTTTTCATTACGTGTCACGGACAATCACTTTGAAGATATTATACACTTCCTGACGACATGAACGACTCCAGAAGGATATACTAGCCAACAAAATAAGGAATTTGTGGTGCGTGTGACAACCTTTTCTGTCATTGCAGGGCACTTGTATAAAATGGGATCAAATGAAATATTGCAACGTTATGTGCCAGAATATGAATGAAACAACATCTTCACTGAGGCTCATGGAGGAAAAGCAACAACACAGAAGATTTTACACGCTGGTTTGTGGTGTTCAACCCTACATAAGGATTCAAAAGCGTATTATAGGGCATGCGATGCATGCTAAAGGAATGGCAGGTGTCACATACGTCTTTATAGCCATTCAAGAAGTGGGTGATTGACTTTGTGGGACCAATTCAGCCTCCAGGAAAGAAGACGGGTGCGCGATACATCATCACCGCAATTGAATATTTAACCAGATGGGCAGAGGCATAACTTGTGAAGGACTGTACAAGCGCAACATCAAGAAAATTCATCTTTGAGTATGTGTTCACTAGATTTGGTTGCCCAAATATTTTGATGAGTGATCGCGGTACAAATTTCCTTAATGAGACGATCAACGCGCTGACGGAGGAGTTCCAGGTTTATCATCAGAAGAGTATGCCATATCTCCCACAGGCTAATGAGATGGTAGAAGCGTTTAATAAGATATCTGAGAAAGCACTAATGAAGGTTTGCGATGCACAAAGAAATGACTGGGATGTGCGCGTACCTGCGATGTTATGGGCTTATAGAACAACTTGTAAGACGCTGACTGGAAAAATGTCTTTTAGGTTGGTTTATGGAATCGAAGCTATGATGCCAATGGAATACATTGTACCTAGTCTATGCATAGTGACATTCATAGGAATGGCAGATCGTGGAGCCCTAGAGGAGAGGCTCGCGCAACTGGAAGAGCTAGAAGAAGATATGCTTTTGGTTGAATTCCATCAACAAGTTCAAAAGGCGCGCGAAAAGGCATGCCATGATCGACACATCAAATTGCACACCTTCAAGGTAAATGATTTAGTCTTATTATATGACAACAAGTTTGATTTAGGATGCATTGGCTCGGACCGTATGTCATCAAAGAGATTACCGACGGTGGAGCAGTTCAGTTGGTGAAGTTGAAAGGAGGCAACTGATTGAAGCCATATACCAGGGATCTGACCAAATGACTATATGGTGGAAGTGTAGTCTTAGCGCTCTAGGCAGCTGAAAGGAGGTGCGAGACTATAAACTACATTGCCTTGGTTGTAGAGCTACGCGACTAAGGAATTGCGCAGAAGGGAGGAATGTCACAGTATCAGAAGAAGCGCGAAGGGAGTTGTGCTATAGGAGGAGAGACCGTGCAGGGCCGCCAAAAAGTGACCGTTATGGTCACTGTTCATGAGTTGACAGTGGGAAAATGGCTAAATGGAGCAGAGGGGCAGCATTTAAGTCGGAATTTAAGAGAAAGATCTTTGAAAATATACCTCCAACCTAGCATTTATGAACATATTTTTGGGGGGGATGGTCGGATTCAAATTCAAAATTGCCTATAAATTATAGATGTCCACCCAACGGAAAACACTTAGCGTTTTGAGAATTGAGGTGTTGAGCTATCAGGCGCACATGAACCTTGACTATTTCGAGGCTTTGGTGGCAAGTTCAGTGTTTGAGAAGCTACCCAAGGGAACTCAGGAGCACTTGACTATCATCATGTCGGCACCGATGGAGACCTCAAGTGTTGGAGAAGCGATGGCAACTGAGGGAGCTGCCCCAGAGGTAGCGAGTGTAAAAGTACATGCAGAAGTACCCAAATCACCGAGGTCGCCTAGGCCAAGGCCTGCGACGTCTACAAAGGGGCCTAAAGTGAAGAAGGAAAAACATAAAGTAGCACAATCGGTGCGCTTGTTTCCCTGGAGACATCCACAAAAAGAAAAGCCCACTGCTCAGGAGAAGGGCAAGGTAGTAGACCTAGAACCTGACGAGGACATAGAAGAAATCGATATGGGCGTGGAAGACATTGATATGGGAGTAGAAGACATTGACCTTGAGGGGGTAGACCCTATCTCCAAGATGCCAAAATATGTCCCTATGTGCCGAGGCAAGGTGAAGGTCCCAAAGGACCTTGATGAGAGCAAAATCACACTTCACACAATGTTGCTACTAGAAAAGATCACATTTGAAGGTCCGTGCCTTGCGCGTGTCCCCCATTTAAAGCTGGAGGATTGGGATTTTGCAGATACAGAGCACTTTCCCCCCTTGGCGACCAATACATTCGTGCAACACATCTTCTATAAAGACTCTGGTCTGACAGTGATGGAGTCGAGACAGTGGATAAAAGGGGTGGACAAGGCAGGACTGTTGAAGCTGCTATGGGTGTTGCATTACAACTCCGCGCCCATAAATTTGATAGAGATCAAACAATTGTTATGCTTGGTGCATGATGGATGCCTGTGGTTAAGAGAACCAATACTGATCATTGATATGCTGATCTACAGGATCACTTTTCTCCTGCATTCAGGCTTGAATCTAGCCATGGAATTCGGCGAAAATACAGATGAGCGCGACCTCGCCAAACGAATGAAGGACAAGTTCAAGCTTGCTAAGAAGCCACATGGCTACTCCATTTCTAGCATAACTGTCCCCATGGTTAAAGTAGCCACCCAGATCCTGGCTGGGAAAATAATGAGGAAGTGTCGCGCAGTTGAAGTGCCGGCACCGGTTATGTCATCAGCGACCTAGTGCATGGAGGGTGTACAATTTAACTGGGTGCGCTACCTTTGCAGCGAATTCCTCGCGAACTGTAGAGAAGCACAAGACCAAAGCATGACCTTCCATTATGCATGGATGCTGTTGTCAATTGTACTGGTTGCTTGGGATTTACTAGAGGACAGTCAGTTTCCTCCAATTGCAGTAGATCTGTCAGAAGCAATGAAGTTCGCTTTGCTCTGGGCCACAAAGGACCCCCAAAGGGTCAAGGAAAGTAAGATATTTTGGGTCCTCATGGAATCAAGCACCTGCTTCGTAATCAACCGCAAGTCGTGGCTCTCACTGGCTGTCTTTGAGCAGTTGTCCCAATATCTGGAGTTCAAGGTGAACTTCCACTATGTTTCCATTAGAGCGCGGAAGGATCCCGAGAAAAAATGGTATGATCTTCCATACTTGGCGACAGATGATGCAATCATCGCGACCATTGATAATTGGCCAACAGAGTGGCGTACGACATCAGACTTGTCAGCTGGGTCCAATAAGTCTGCAACAAAGTTATCAGCGAGCAGAAGGTGAACAATGCCCAGATGTTCGTCAAAAAGACGTACGCGATTGATCTTCTTAAGAAGATCAGAGAGAAAAATTAGCGCACAACAGCTGTGGTGACTGAGGCATGTTGAACTATTCCAGAGCTGAACATCACAGAAGATGCACATTCGATGCAAGAATCTGGAAGCTTGCTATAGGTGTGCACGACGCATGGACAAAGCTGGCTAAGGTTTAGTTTGAACTGAACCTTAAGATCACAAAACTTGAGTTGAGGGCCCAGCCTTCGACTCCACCAGAAGTCAGAGAGCAGCGCGAGGCCACTGTCAAAGATGTTGTTGTAATTGTCAATACCGCAATGAAGGATTTCACTGCGCTGTTTGAACAGGTGCTCGAAGTAGTTACCAGTCTGTAGGAAGCTCCCAACTTGTAAAGGCTAAAACTTAAGGTAAGGGAACTGCAGCAGAGGTATGACGAGGTCAAAGCGATGACGCACACCATCGCCATCATGCAGAAGTTGGCGAAGCCGCATGAAGCAAAGGCACTCAAGGAACAGGTGGACACAGACCAGCGCAAGGAGGCAGTATTGAAGGCCAGGCTGGGGCCTTGGCTAGATGAAGCATATGTCCTCACAATCACCATTCAAGGAAAATTGGCTAGTCTGTAGGAAACACAAAAAATAATACAAACGGAGAGCGCAAGACCAACTGGTAGAGCAGGTGCAGCAGGCGGCGACGCAGTGTACTGCCGAGGTTGCAGTAGTCCAAGTAGAGATGGGAGGTCTTCGCGACAAGATCTCTGGACCGGCCGAGTGACTCAGGGCGAGTCACCAGATTTGTGTTGGGGTCATGTTGGGAAAGGGTCCCCTAGGGTCAATTTGGGGGTTAAAAGCCCAAGTTTTGGGGCTAAAGGACCAAGTTTTGTATAAAGAATGTAAAGTCTTTGAATTTTGTGGTTGCGGAGCACGAAGATGTAAAGAGTCAAAAAGGGTTTCCTCCCTTAGTTTATGTAACTTGTGTCGGCTTTAAGAGATCCACCCATGGCTCGTAGACCATGGGATTGTATAAAAAGGAAGTCTTAGAAGATTCCAAGGCAGTTCAGTTCAGTTCAGTTGAGTCTGGTTATGTTTTATGTAATGGGTCTGTGAGAGCTAAGAGCGAAGAGTCTTAGCCTAGGAAAGAGGCTCTGCAACTATGTGTCCAGAGGCCTAGGGTAGAAGTCCGCAGTTGAGTGCGCGGACCCCTGCAGCTATGTGTGCAGGGAAGTTAGAGTTTGTACTGAAGATCTGAAACATCAATAAAGAGAATTATTTTGGAAATACATGTGTATGAGTTATTTTACTTATGTTATGAATGTATGTGGTTATGTTATGTTGAACACTGGGTTTATGATTTAATGTTGTATTGATGCATGAATCTATGTGTTTTACTTTGTCAGATGAACGCAAGTAAGAATATATGTT
The DNA here is from genome assembly GCA_000404065.3 of Pinus taeda. NCBI lineage: Eukaryota > Viridiplantae > Streptophyta > Pinopsida > Pinales > Pinaceae > Pinus > Pinus taeda. The sequence continues at coordinate 8,696 of APFE031154479.1, forward strand.
TACGCAAAGATAATTATAATGCATGTTGAAGTTATCCAATAATTAGGCTAATCTAGGTAGACACATAAGTAAGGGTAATTACAGAGGTGCGTAGGTGCCTAATCTACCTATTTAGGGTACGTGAAGGACATTCATAGACCTTTGCGGAGGTCTAAAGGACGAATAAGAGAAGCATATTAATAAGCCTTAAAGGGCTTATTGATCTACGTGAAGGTAGAGCTAGGGTATAAAACGACATTAAAACCATCATAGGGTGCAGAAACTTGGTTCTTGCATCCCCCCATACTGCTTCAGGTGAGACTTTAGTCCATGCTCCGCGGCTTGATGCCAAAAGGGCCAGTAGTGTAGGGATTTGCTTGGCTAATTAACAATGAACTTGGGCCAGGGCCCATCAAGCCAACTCTAGGAAAGCTAGATGGTTGGCCATGATTAGTGAGTTCGTGATCTAGATCTTTACTTCAAGGATGCATACAAAATTGTGTATAAAAGAGCATGTAACCAATTACCTTAAACACATGAAAAGAAGTGGAAATCAAACTCAACCATGAGAACAAAGACACAAAATGATTTGATTATAGAGTTCACATGTTGTGGGCTACATCTCCGGGCCCTGCTCAAAGTGGGGAGGCCTCTTTCATTAAATGACAACAAAAATGAATTACAATCAAATTTACATAAGTGACCCTTATACTTCCATTTTCTAGAATGGATTGAAAATGAAAATCTTAGATGCAGAAACGAACATCATCATTGGATTCGTGGTGCAAAATTGTGTCAAACAACTATAAACTTGACCATATTCTAAGAAAGTGACCTCCAGAGCTCTAAGGAATCTTTAGATTCCCTGCAAAAAGATTCTCCCAAGATTTCCTAAGAACATTTATCGAATTTCATGCTCGCCTGAGCGTGGTTCCAGCATGGGCGCTTCTAGTTCCGCCTGCAAATTCATTCCACACTGCTTCGGCTCTTCCACTACTCCCCGATCAAATGGTAAGTACTAAAGCATGGGCAGAGGTTCCAACATAAGCCGTTTGACTTGTTGGCAATGGGGTGTGTTTGGTTACAACTCGCCTAGGGTTAGATCTCCTGACTCTCAGATTAATTCAATGTTGCAGTTTTTAGTGCCCAACGATTCTTTTTTTTATGTCCTTGTATGGTTGGTGGTGTTAAATTCGCGGTCGCCTGTTGGTGGGCCAACCCACCTGGGCGAAGCGGGTTCGAACCCCGCCGACCTCCCTGCATGTGGCTTCGTAGTATTGAGGGCTGTGCAAGTTCACCGGTGGGTGGCCCACCCACTGTATATATATATACACATATGCCATTTGGTTGGCAGGGTTGGTGGCCTGCTAACTGATTTTTATTATTTTTATTTTTATTTTTTGTTATATAACCAATATTAGCCAAAAAAGATCTGCTGAGTTTTGAGGGTCACCGAAAAAATTAAAGAGGTGACAAATTCGCCTGTTTCGACTGTCGGATTCCGTGTGCCGACCCTTTACCAAATTGTTGCCTTGTTAGTGACCGCTAGTTGGCCTAGTTTGAACATAATTTTGACTGTGAATATCTTGGGCATACGAACTTGGATTTGAGTGTCGTTCACGTCGTTGGAATCAACACGACGAAGACTATGACCTAGTTCTAGTTTCGCTTCAATTCGATGACTTTGAGTTTTTAGTTTTTTTCAAGGCCACTTCTATTTCTAGAGCCACCTAGATCATTCCTCCCCACTAATGAGATTTTGGGCTGCCAAAATCTTTATCAGTCAATTGGAAAGCGAGGGAATTGCTCCCTCACTTTCAACTTTTCAATTCATCGGGGCTTTCTTGGATGCATTCCCTTCAAACCAATACAAAGGTACTCCATGTCTCCTCGTCGTGAAGTCCTAGTCTTCTTGTCAAGAATGATATCCTCAGGTAGCTTGTCCAAGTATTTAGGTGAAAAGTCCTGCAATGTAGGAACCTATCCAACCTCTTCGGTGTCCATGATTAAAGGATGCTCATAAAGCTTCAAGTTTTCACCGTTCACCACTGAGTACATCTGCATGTATGTTGGAAAATCAAGATGAAAATCATTGTCTCCAATCTTCTCTAATATCGTGGATGGGCCATATTGGATTGGTCTCAACTTATTTCCTTCCTCTTTCATTCTGTCTTTGCTGATGTGGAGCCACACTTTGTTTTCCAACTTGTAATTGGTGATCGACTCGGTGCTTTTCATGTTGAGCTTTGTATTGAGCTTGACTTTTCTCCAACTCCTTCTACATTGCTTGGTGAATCATCTGAATCTGCTGAATGAAATTTCGTGCTCTCCCTGTAATCTTGCCCATTAGAATCTTCATCTCTCCCCAAGACCATGTCTAAGGGATCCTTTGGAAAATATCCAAATCATGTCTCAAATGGTGAGCTCTGAGTGGATGAATGCACTGCTTGGTTGTATGCATGTTGTACATAAGGAAGTCGTCCCACAACTTGGGATGCTTGCCATAATAACCTCGGAGTAAATGTATCACTGTGCGATTGACAACCTCTATTTTTCTGTTGGTCTGCAGATGAAATGTCATCCTCCTCTTTAGCTTGGTGTCCATCATTCTCCCCAAACTCATCTAAAATTCTCCAAGAAAGTGAGAGTCTCAATCTGACACAATGGATGTGGGCAACCCAAAGTGGACCCATACAAATTGGAAGAAGAGATGAGCAGTTTGCTCTATAATGACCTACTTTTTACAAGGTACAAGACACATTTTTCTAAATCAATCCACAACGACATACAAATAGTCATGACCTCTCCTAGACAAAGGCAAACCACCAACAAAATCCATTGACACACTTTCCCATGGATGACTCAGAATAAGGAGTGGTGTGTAGAGCGCCAATTTTCTATTAGTGGGCTTGCTAACTGAACATAACACACATCAATTTACATACAGAGTCAAAATATTTTTCATGTGAGGCCAATAACAGAACCTCTTCAAATGACACAAACTTTTCCCTACACCAAAATGACCTAAAACAGGAGAGGTATGTGACTCTCTGATTACATGTATTCTTTCATTGGCGGGGATAGATTCTTTTCCAAGTTGATATAACAATTTTCCCCGCAAATGGTATTTATCCACATGCGATCCATGAGTCAGCTTTGCATAAATCTCCTTAAAATCATCGTCATCAACATACTGTTCAACATAAATTTCAAAAGATAAATTTTTTTTTTTTCAAAACTATAGATGCAGAAATAGGAGGACGAGAAAGCATATTTTCCACTTTGATGTTGGTTCCCTTCTTGTATTTCATTACCAAATGAAATTGCAGGAGGAATCCCATCCATCTGAAATGATGTGCTTGTTTAATCTTGGTTTGCGATTGGAGGTATTACAAGGGTTGGTGATCTATGTGAATGATGGTCTCCTTTCCAATCAAATAATGCTTCCACTTCTTCACGCTTTGAATAGAGGCATATAACTCCTTGTCATATGTGGGATAGTTCACAACAACTTGGTAGAATGTCTCGGAATGGTAACATACTGGTTTCCTCTCTTGCATCAACATTGCTCTCATGACGTACCCATTGGAATCTGTCTCAATCTTGAAAGGCTTCTAGAGGTCAGGTAAGGCAAAAACGATGCAGTATTGATCTTCTCTTTTAGTGTATCAAAGCATTTATGTTGCTTTCCCATATTATATTGAAAACAAGAATGTCATCAAGATACACAAGTACAAAATCATCAAGAAAAGGTCGGAAAATATCATTCATCACCCTCACGAATGTGGTTGGAGCATTGCATAGTCCAAATGGCATTACCAACCATTCAAACAACCCTTGATTTGTCTTGAATGCAGTCTTCCATACATCATGTTCTGTAAACCTGACCCGATGATAGCCACTGCGTAAGTCCAGTTTTGTGAAATAGACAACATTTTTCAATTGTTCTAATAAATCATCAACGCGAGGGAGAGGATACTAATTCTTCACCATTATTTTGTTTAGTGATCTATAATCCACGCACATCCTCCATGTTCCATCCTTCTTTGGCACCAACACAATGGGTGAGTCACATGGAGAAGAACTTTGCCTTGTGAACCCATGGTTTAGAAATGATTGTACCTGCTTCTTTATCTCCTCCATCTCAATTGTTGACAACCTGTACATACCAATTTTGGGTAAAGGAGCATCATGTTGCAAGTGAATCTCATGTTGGATCTCACGCTTTGGAGGAAACCCACTATATTCCTGAAAAATCCCATTATAATTAGAAACAATTTCATACAATTCATTTTTCTGAGTGGGATCACAACCTTGGAAAGCTTCAGATATCTATGCATCTTTTGCTCTCACAACCATGAACATGCACCCTTTGCTGGAATTGATCAATCTCTTCACTTGACCTCCACTTACAAGTCTGACACTGATTTTGGCACGATGAGCTCTAACAATGTATTCACCCTCATCTTTCGTGAGATGATACTTTTTTTCATGGCGAAAGAAAACTCCTTTCCTATCGTACAAATATGGACTCCCTAATACAATACCACATATATCTAAGGGTACAACATCAAGATCAACCTCATATACTAGTTTGGATGCAATCACAAATCTAGCTCTACACTAATTGGTTCCATGTAATTTGGCTTTATCACAAACCCAACCAAGAGGGTAGGGTTTCAGACGAGGCTTGGTTTCTAACCCTAAATTCTTAACCAAGGATTCTGAAATCAAGTTTACTTGTGAGCCTGGATCGAACAAGGTTTCCACTTTAGTATGCTTCATTATGACTCTAATGTGGAACAATTCAGTCCTCTTTAATTCATTAACAAGAGACTCATTTGAAGAACTTGTACTTGTATGCAATTCATAATTTTCATTAGCATGAAGAGAAAGAGTACCTTGTATGCCTATTTCTCTTATTTGTGTCTCGTCACCGGAATCGGATCCAAGGTCCTGCTATATGGTTTCCACTATCTTTTGCTTGTTCTTCCCACCAAATCTCTTTGGTTTCAACTCTGAATGAAACTTCCAACAATGTTCATCATCATGGCCTTCCTTCTTGCAATGTGTGCAAGATGGCTTTGCTCCTTCCTTCTTCTTGGTTGTAGCTACCTTCTTGTCCTTTCCCTAGCCTTTTCCTTTGAACTTTCCATTATGAGGTTTGAAAGATGATTTCTTCGGTTTCTCTTCTTTATCATTCTTGCCACTGATTTCAAGGTAAATGGCCTTCATATTGGTTGCATCAATAGTAGTAGGCTCAAATAACAACAAATAATCCCTGGTGTAGCTATGTAAAGCACCAATATACTTTGCTATAGTTTCTCGTGAATCAAGTGAAATACCCAAATTCAAATTTTGCTTTCTAAACTATTATATGAAGCTTTGTACATTTTTACCCTTTCCTTGTCTCAAATATTTCCATTCCATTAGAGCCTTTTGTCAATAACACAGAGGATAAAACTGATCTTTTAATGTAGAAACAAAATTAAACCAAGAAGAAAAGAGATTACCCAAGTTTTTGTTCCTTTTCTGCAACTTGCTCTCCCACCAGACGAGAGTGGTGCCACTTAGCTGAAGAGATGCTAATTAGATCTTGGCCTCATCTTCCTTGATCTGTTGAACCTGGCAAAAAACCTCGATCTATCTAATCCAATTGTTTAGTTTCTCTGCATTACATTCTCCATTATATGTGGGCAAATCAAATTTTACATCTAGATTAAAAAATGGTTTCTTAGATGTATTCCTATGATTCCTATTAGAGTGATAAGAAGAAGAAGAAAAAGAACTGTCACTAGAGGATGGAGAGGGTGGTTCAGGAGGCTTTCCTCTTCCACCTTCATGATTTACCTAGGCATGGTTATCTAGTTCTTTCTTCTCAGGCTTGATTGTCTTCTCATATTTTGCAAACATCTTGTCAACTTTCTCTGCCATGGTGAAGAAGATATTGTGATAATTTCATTCTTCCTCCATTCGAGCTTCCTCATCTACCATGTTCCATCTACTTGGTGCACACCTCGCTTCGGGATCAAAGGATTTAAGTTTTCCTTGTCCTCTTTGGAGCTTGTTCCTGATTAGCATTCACTCATGCAACTCGCATCAAGAAGACCTTATAACAGCCCCTCCCAGATCTACCCAAACTAACCATGTCAACTGTGGTATACATGAGGAGAGATGCTACTACAATCAGATTCGACCTTCTATATCACCTTAAGGAAGTGGAATCGACAGACCATCACATACAGTCATCCAACATCATCAACAGAACCCTCGGGAGGTAAGTCATCCACTCAGACAGCTTGTCCCTGGGTCCTACTGCTATTCTGCAACTCTCAAGCCATAGTCGCTCTCATGCTATGGGAAAGGGAGAGGCCAATAACCTAAAGTCACTCTCACAGGTCTGCCTGCCAATGGCTGTGGACCAAAATTGCTAGTTTTGTGCCAATGACCTCAGGAATTAAGCCATTTTTCTAGCCTAGAATCCTGGCCTTTGCCCAGAACTTGTTGTAACTTCTAGAATTCATTAAAAACATCATAAAAATGTTGATAAATCAAAAACCCCCCTCAGGACTAGGCCTGAGCATCCAACCGGGACTGACATTCTGTCAACACTTGGAATCAATGCAACCTACAAGTCTAGGATACAAGACAAACCATAAATGACTGAAAAAACTTATGAAAGATAACCAGAAGGATCACCTCCTTCTCCATTCAACTACTACATCATCAATTAGGTCTTGCATGCATCCATTTAACAATTACAAGTAAATATATGAAATAACCATGACATGAACCAATCAATCAACCGTGCTTATAACTAGCATAAAACCATATAAATATCCGATATATGAAAACCATTAAAACCACATATAAATCATTGCAAAAGTAAGAGAACTTAGCTTTTATTCATCATAGGCAAATCCGACTAGGTTCGGGACTTCCACGTACCACTCGACCATAGACATGACTGAACCAAATCTCTCTTTCAGTTAGTCACCCTCGTGCCATATTCCAAGCATGAATGTGGGATATCATAGAACAACCAATCCAAGAACAACCAAGGGAATCCGGAGCTTAAACCACCTCCACCCTCATACAACCATGATCACACCAAAACCAGTGCTCCGATCACAACCGAACAAAACTTGGAACGCCATTTGGAATACATCACTATCATTGAGGAATTTTCCATCTCCTTGCCTCTCAGGCTTTACCACAATCCAAACCCAATCACTAGGCCCTAAACCGAGACTGCTCCCTCAGGCTTTACCGTGTATTCCTCCAAAATTGGTCAAGGGATTCCTAGGCCTTTGGGAATGAACCTTGAGACCACCTCTGCCCTGGACTTCGAAATCCATCCGATAATTCCAAAGTTACAAAACCAAAATAAACATCCCAACATACCACGACATCCAGAAAAAGGCTAGTCTAGGCTGAAATCCATTGTCATAACCCAACAAAACCATGCCATCGACAAGAAGAGAACCATACACAACCATGAAAATTCATGCATGTCCAAACCATCTAGGGAATAACACATGGTAAATGTTACTTGGAAGTATTCCTACTGAAGTTTCTTGAGTCATGCTTTCCTTTCCTTGATCATTGCTTGCTTTCCCTTTCCTTTGCTCCAAACTAGAGTTCTCCAAGAAAACTCTAAGTGATCAAGAGAGTGAGAGAGAGAGAGAGAATAATGGGAGAGCTCTAAACTTGAACTTGAAAAAAGCCATGAACTGATCCTCATAAGCCTTTCTATGCATAAGGCCTCTAATCTCTTCATTTTCCATTATTTTCCTTCAATTTCCTCCTCACATGCAACTTGTGATCTTTTACCTTCCTTTTCTCCTAATTTCCTTTTTTTATAAATAAATGTGTCAAAATGCCTTTTTTTCCTTTTAATTCCTCTTAATGCCATTGCCTTAGCTTTTGTCAAAACACACATCCAGTGATGCCCGTTAGGATATATTTTCCCAACATTATTATTGGAATAAATGTCCCTTAACCGTGGTCTTATTTTGCCTTTATTAACTTTTATTACATGAAATTTTCACCAGGGATGTTATGAAACCCTCCCCCTTCGAGAACACCATCCTCGGTGTTAAACCACACCAAGACCTCAACAAAACTGTTGAAAAGCAAACATACTGCCTATGGAGCTTTATAACTTAGCTCGTTGCAGTATTTACAATGAAGAACCTGCTCAAAAGTAAAACATCATGACAACATGACAATATAATAACCATAATAACATGACACCCATACCACGTATTGGAGCTTTATAACTTAGCTCATGGTGGTATTTACATCCATATATATATATATATACATATACAAATATCAAAACATCAGCTAAACATATGCCAAACATAACCAACATCAAACTGAAACTGCTCTGCCTCAACTGACAAACAAAGAATGATATAAGGCCTACATCTGATCTACCATCTCCCATGTAGCTTCTTCAGGCCCAAGGTGCTTCCACTGCATTTTAACTTTCTCTATGGCTCTGTTCTTGAGCATGAGATGTTTTCGCCACAATATGCACTAAGGCTTTGGCTAGAACTCTCCTTCTTGCTCCACCTGCAATACAGATCAATCAATAACATGATCAACATCCTTTATATACTTCTTAAGCAATGAAATATGGAAAACATCATGGACTTTCACTGTTGGAGGCAATGCAAGTCGATATGCCATTGATCCAATCCTCTCAAGGATCTCGAAAGGCCCGCAATATCATGGTGCCAACTTTGCACATGAACCAATCCTCAAAAAGATTTTCTTGGGGTTGATGTGAAAATACACATGCTCCCAACTTCAAACTCTTTGAACACCTTGTGCTGATTTGCATAAATCTTATGTTTATCATGTGTTGCCTTGAGATTCTTCTTTATAACCTACATTTCCCGCTCCATGTCTATCAACATGTCTGGTCCAATAAATACCTTGTTGAACTGGATCACACCAACTGATGGGAGTGTTACAACTCCATCCATATAATGCCTCGAAAGGACTCATCCTCAAGGACTGTTGATAACCATTATTGTATGTGAACTCAACCAATGGAAGATACTCTTCCAATTTCCATTGCTGGTGCATTATGTACATCCTCAACGTATCCTCCAAGATCCTGTTGACCCTCTCTGTTTAACCATATGTCTAGAGATGATAAGTTGTGCTGAAGGCCAACTCTGTACCCGAGCCTGTAAATAACTCCTTCCAAAACTTGGAAGTGAAATTTGCATCCCTGTCTAACACAATATTCTTTGGAACACCATGTAGCCTCATTATCTCTGTGATAAACACCTGTTCTACCTCACTAGCTAAATATGTAGTCTTCACCGGAATGAAGTGAGCTACCTTGCTCAACTTTTCAACCACAACCATAATATAATCATGTTGCTTCACTGTCTTCGGAAGACTTGTAATGAAATCCATGGAAATGACCTCCCATTTCCATTCCAGAATCACAATAGGCTATATTAGACCACCTGGATTCTTTCATTCCACCTTTACCTGATGAAAATCTAAACATCTATCCACGAACTCAACCACTTCCTCTTTAGATTTGACCAATAGTAAAACTTCTTCACCACCATCAATGTCTTTTGATATCCTGGATGACCTGAATAGAGTTTCACATGAAACTCCTTCAAGATAAGCTTCTTGAGCTCACTGCAATTCGACACATAGATCCTATCTCGAAACCTCACCAAGCCATCTATCGTGAGAGGATAGTCTGCATCCTGATCACCTTTACTTGTACCTATACTCTATTGTAACCTGTGCATAATCTCCATGTATTTTTCATCCCGCTGTCATGCCTGCAAGATATTGTCATGTAACTCTGTCCCATAGGAGCTTATAGCTGCTATATGATTTACATGTACCTTCCTGCTAAGAGCATCTGCAACCTGGTTCTCCTTCTCTTTGCTGTATCTAATCTTGAAGTCAAACTCACTAAGGGTAGCTAACCATCTAGCTTTCCTGGCATTTAGATTCGGCTGGTCAAACAAATGCCTCAACCCACTGTGATTGTGCATCAATGTAAAACTCCTTCCCAGAAGATAATGTCTCCACATCTTCAATGCATGTACAATCGTAGCTAACCAAGATAATACGTTAGATATTTTTTCTTGTGCTCATTCAATTTACGTGACTCATAGCATACTACCTGTCCTTCTTGGATGAGAACTCCACCAAATCCCCTTTTGCAAGCATCTGTACACACTACAAACTCCTTGTCTGGATCTGCAATCTTTAGCACTGGTGCATGTGTCAAAAACTACTTAAGTTTCTTAAAGCTATCTTCACATTCCATTGTCCATTCAAACTTCTTACCCTTATGCTACAATGATGTGATAGGATATGCAATGCGTGAGAAGTTCTTGATGAGCCTCCTATAGTAACCTGCCGATTCCATGAATGATCTCACCTCATATACATTCTTAGGAACTGCCCATTCCATGATGTCCCTTATCTTTTTTGGATCTACTACTATGCCTTCCTTGGAGACAACATGTCCCAAGTAGTGTACCTCAGTCTGAAATAAGTTGAACTTTCTAAGCTTAGCATACAACTGATGCTCTCTTAACAATCTCGACACTGCTGCTAAATGTTCGACATGTACTTCCTCATTCTTAGAATATATAAGTATGTCATCAATGAATACAATAAAAAACTTGTCCAAATAAGGACACACCACACTATTCATCAAACACATGAATGTAGCTGGAGCATTAGTCAAAGCGAATGGAACAACAACAAACTCATAATGCCCATACCTGGTCCTAAACACAGTCTTGAAGATATCCTCTTCCTTGATGTGTACCTGATGGTATCCCAATCTCAAGTTGATCTTAGATAACACTATTGCTCCTTTTAGCTGATCAAACAAATCATCAATCCTCGGCAAAGGGTACCTGTTCTTGATCATTACCTTGTTCAACTTCCTGTAATCAATGCATAATCTAAGAGTACCATCTTTCTTCTTTATCAACAACACTGGTGCACCCCAAGGTGATACATTAGGTCTGATGTGCTGCAAATTCAACTCTACCAACTCAGTGTGCTCATCCCGTAAGGTTCTTTCGATGCTGGAGCTGCCCCTGGTACCAACTCAATAGAAAATTATGCCTGCCTATGAGGTGGAAACTCTGAAATGTCCTCAGGAAATACATCCCAAAACTGCTGCAATAATGGGTACCTTCTCAACACATCCGCATCCTCAACGTCCTTACTGTTGTCACTGGAAATGTGTACTGCAAACATCACACAACCTTTTTTGCAACTACACTTAGCCTGCATAGCGGTAACGATGGTCACTGATGTAGGCTTCTTCTTTCCCTGCAAGGTCCTCTTTTCCCCACTATCATCCACACACTTAATGGCCTTGTTGAAGAAATCCACTTTGGTTCTGTGAAGGTATAGCCAATCCATACCCAAAAGCATACTATATGAACCCAATGGAAATACATTCAAATACACTGCTGTACGCATACCATTTAAGTCAAATGCACAAGATCTTACCCAATTGTGAACTCGCTTCTTTGTACCTGTAGCCAACTATACCAACCAAGATTCTACATGCACTTATCCACCAAGTCAGGATTAATATAACTATAGTTAGATCTAGGATCAATCAAAATAGAAACAACTTGATCACAAAGCTTACCGTCCATCTCAATGATTGATGCCTAATGATCTGCTTTCCTGTTGTCCACAACTGCATAAATATGAGGAATTCTATAACCAACATCACAAACTTTATGCGCCTCCTGAGAATTATAGATCTCGGGTCTACCACCACTCTGATACTATGGACAATCCCTCTTACGATGATCCTTACGACATATCCAACACTGCAATGGTTCCCTACCAATGCCTATAGCTTATTACTCTCCATGTCCCTTTTCAGTTGTATTGAATCTCTTGTACGGAACTACATTATCTTTCTCACTTGCATCTTGAGGTATTCTCCACTTTGGTGGCCATTTTCCTTTATCTTTGTCATTTCTCTTCAAGTCACGTTTTGGCTCAACTTTGTGCTTCAATTGCTCACAACAATGCTTCAACTTTTTGATGGCCTCCTCCAATGATCTAGGCTCATTGAACTCAATCTGGTCTCGGTATGAAACTGGAAATCCACTGATGAACCTCTAAACCTTGGCCTTCTCCTCTATAAGGTAAGGCACATATCTCAACAACTCCAAAAATCTTCTAGTATACTCCTCATTTGTCATAGAACCCATTCACAACACTTAAAACTCCTTAGCTGTATCATCATAGTACCTCTCAGATAAGTACTTCTTCTTGAAGAGTCTTTCAAATGCATGCCAAGTCAAATCATCCTCATGTATGTCCTGGACATTCTTCACGTCTTCCCAGCAAATATCTTCTTTATCTTCTTTGTTTTGATAGTATAATGCAGGCTAGGTTAATATTTTTCATGAGATTTTTGGTGTATTTCAAATATTTCTCATAAGAATTTCCTATTTTGTTTTTGTTTAGTGGGTGAGGAAATTACACAACTTAGTAAATGCTGATTTCCTAAGTGAAGGCTAAAGATAAGGTATGTATGGTTAATTTATCTCATTCTACATTACATAATTACATAAAAGGTGATCAATGGTCTCGTCACAACCTCTACACAAGGCACACCATCCGGGACCAATCTTATGTCTTTGCTGCATTACATCCTATGTAGGACATTTTTCCTCATTGATACACTAGACTAATAAACAAGACTTAGATGGGCATTTCGACTTCCAAAGTACTCTCCACCACCAATTAATCTCTACATTTTGTGCAAGCACATTTAAGTGAATATAACCCAGCTTAGGCGTATATATGCCACGTGGAGAAACTTCCCAAACCAACTCATCCTCTTCATCATTTAATCTAATGCGAGCTAAAAGAAAAACATCAAAATATCCAGACCATTCCTCCTTAAAAACCTCCTAAAGATTTAAATATGTAGTTCTCAACCATCCTTGATGCAAAAGTGTAGTTTGAGTAGGATTATTAATATGAGAAAGTATGGAGTATCCTTTATCTCTTGTTGGCTTATATGGGCCTGACCCAGGTTCAGAAAAATTATTTAGCCAAACAAATCTTGCAGCTACCGACCCTTTCTGCAACAGCCCGCGGAGCATGGACTGAGGTCTCACTCGAGGTAGCAGGGGAGGGTGCTGGAACTAGGTTTCCACACCCTTGGGATGTCTAGATGTGGTCTAGAGGGTTCGCGTGCTATTCCACAGCTTCGCGCTACTCTGTTTCGCGTAGATCCGAACTCGGAATAATCCTTACTACTTATTATCGCGCTGTTTATGTATTCAATCTACTTATTGTGAGCTTCAAGCAAACATTTATCAGATTTAACCAATTCGCGCACTTAGAATAAACTCTGATTCACATACATTCATTACATAAACATATGCGCATAGATCAAACAATTATTTTAACCATACAAAAAGCCAGATCCGCGATAATTCAGAGTTAACACAGAATTACAACAACAACTTATCTTTATTTCCACATTATCACCAATACATCCAGATCTAGTCCATGCACACAGCTACGGACTCTTCTAGGCCTCTGCACACACAGTTGTAGAGCCTCTATCCACTACCCAAACCCTTGACTTAGACTTACAAACTCTTCAAAACTGTCCTTCTAAAAAACCCATTACAATTCAAATCTAAGATCACACACACAAAAGAATTGCCTTCTCCCCACAGAGCCGCGCTCTATTTATACCTTCCTATGGTCCGCGGACCGACTTACTTCATATTATTCCATATTATTTCTTGGGTGGACAACCCTCTGACTCGACTTTTTACATTTCGCGCTCTGCATATTTCAGAGGTTTACAATATTTTTATCCTAACTTCTAGGCTATTAGACCCAAAACTGTTACATGGGACCTCCGCTACCTAACAGTCCCCCAACACAATCATCGTGACTCATCCTGAGTCACTCGTCGGTGGGGCGCGACGCGTTGCCTTGGCTTTGCGGTTCACCTCCCTCTGAGTGATGCTCGTTGTCCTACTGCTTCTTCATTGTCTCCTACAACGCTTCGTCCAGTTCCTACTTCGTTGTTTCTTCCAAGTCTTGCGACCGATAATGCTCATTCTGCTATGTTCTATTAACAGAGAACACCCCCTCATAGGATTTTAGCTCGAGTAGGGGAGCCGCATACGAGACCTCCTTGTACCACCGTAGCCACTTCTGACCTTCGTACCTATTCTTCGCACTGTTTGATGCAGCTTGTGTTGCAATTTTGCAAGACCTTTGCTGCTGTTCGTGAAATCCCAATCCTCAAGGTACCTTAGAGACGACGTATGAACTGCATTGCTACCAGTGGTCTTCGTCGTTCCATCCTTTCTCTGTTGTGTTGTAGCTCGCTGACTTGCCCCCGGGCAAAGCGACGACATCCAGACCAATTATGCTTCGTGTCTCCCCTTTTCCGGTACATCCCCTACTGTTGATGTTGCACGCTGCAGGATGCCCTCAGTTGTCAACACCATGTTCCTTAGAGAGTCCTGCCTTCCCATCAGCCATATCACCACCCTCGGGCTTACTTCTTATGCAGAGATAATGAAAAGTTCCATATCGATAACCAGCATATGTTTTCCAGAAGTGTAGGTCACCCAGTGGATGCCCCTCGGTGATTTATAAGCGATTCGAATTTCAAATTCACTAGTTCCCGCCTGGTCTGGCGTCTTCGTGTAAAATCTGTGGTAGCTCATTCCATATCTGGCTCGTACTCCTTCTCTTAATTTGCCGTCGCATACTCCCTTTTTCCATAATGCAGACATCTTGTCATGAATAGTGACAGGAATGGTCACCTCTCCTCTTAGCAACGCATCAGCGCACTCCTTGCCATGCGACTGCAGCCTTTGTGTTTGGCCAAATCTACGCGTATCTTGGTAATCACGCTTCTTTTCCCCAGACTGCTTTATCGTCTCGCACTCTCTGTCAACTAGGTGGAGCGGTGAGACTGTCCCTTGAATGGTTAGTCAGGTGGGTGGCCCGCCCGTGTAAGGTTTCAGGCGACTGTCATTCAATCGGACCGGGAAGGGGTCTCCATTGAGTTTGGCAAGCTGAACCGCGCCTCCATCGGTAAATTCTTTGATGACATAGGGTCCCAACCAATGCATTCGGTGTTTCCCAGGGAATTTCTCGAACTTACTATCGTATAACAATACTAGATCATTCTCCTTGAAGGTGTGCACCTTGATATGGCGATCATGCCACACTTTCTCTCACTATTTTTGTACTTGCTGATGGAATCCAGCTACAAACCATTCCTCCTCCAGTTCTTCGCGGACCTTTGCCTTATATTTTGGATTCAATCGGTAGGGTCACTGCTTAACTGATTTCGCGTCTGGCTTCAACATTATCTTCATCATTCCCAGGTATCCTAGGATCCCTTTTAGCTCTGTGATTTTTGTTGGGAATAAATCTCGATATTCCTGAAGCAATTCGATGACCTTCTCCACTGTGGCATCGTCCCAATAGTCCCCAAGTGTTGCATACTTCGACTCCTCTTCTCTTCCGATATTGACTTGTTTTGTTTTTCAATGGCGCCGTGATATCTGGATCTTCGATTTCGGGCCCGCGCACCTCACGACTCCCCTCTGATTCTGAAATATTGAAGTTTTGGGGATCGTCCTCAGCATCTTCTACTTGGACATTATAGCATTCGAGAGCCTGGCTCAGCTGTTGCGACCAGTCGGGCTGCACAGTTTCTTTTGGTTCCAGTGGTGTCTTAAAAATGGTGGCCTTTACCAGCTGTAACGTGTCGTCCACGGGATCCATCCATTGATCTTCAAAGAGGAATGTCGACAAAAACCCTTCGCCCAAGATATCCCACTAGCCTATGTTGTGCCGGAGCTCCACTTTAGTATACCAGTTTCTGGGAATGACGTCTAGGGTGTGATAAAATAAGTGCACCCATTCTGGTTGAGATTCCTCTCCATAGGCTTTGATCCATCTGGTAAGGTGCATGCACGGGTCATCACGTCCATCGTATTTCTTCATTATGCATAGTTCCAGCTTCCCAAATCTGATCTTCATCATGCGCCTGCAGCCGTGCCAATCTTCGGAAGTCCCTTCATGTGTGCCCCACCATCGCGCAGGCGTCGCGCACAACTCCCACCTCAATGCATCAAACCATTAGTGCTCTGGTACTGCGATTTCAAATTTGGTCAGGAATTCATCTATTATTATCAGCCAATCATATGTCGGTAATTTGTGATCCTGGGCCCTTACACAGTACAGAGATTTAGTCACCATATTGTAGTGTAGTGTGGTCACTCCATTCAACCTGTTATGCCACCGCTCGTCTTCTTCATTAGAGTCAGTGGTGCAAGACTCTACATAGCCTCGTGATATTCTTCTATCCTCCGTTGTCTTGACCCATTCTTGCCTTTGTGCAGCCATTCTGTAGATACTGTCTGCTTCGTCATTGTGCACGGGTTCAATATAGTGCGGTCCTTTAGCCGGATCTAGCGGAATGACTATGCGGAGTGACTTTGTTTCAAATATCATTGTCTGCTTCTTTAAATTAATAACCCCATTCATGTTGGTGGCCTAGTCTATTCCTAACAACGTAGGATAAGGTGTAGTTTCATCCATGATTTCAATCACTTCAAAGTGCGTCCGAGTACTTGCACCGTCAATATCTACCATAATTCCTTGCAGCCTTCCCATGGGCAGGACCTTCTGCTGGTTTGCCATCCACAATTGGATCGGGGGCCATTGTAGTGTAGGCTTACCCATGCGCTCCCAAGTCTGTTTAGGTAGTACGTTGGCATCTGAGCCCAGATCCAGAATGACCCGATCCATCTCATAACCATCGATCTGCACTGTCAGTCGCATTTCCCTCTCAGTCCGTGATGCATGTCTTCCCAACTTTTAAACTACGTGAGGTTCACTCCATTCTACGCATCTATTTATCAATTCTTGTAAGCCTTTAACTTCCCTGTTGTCACGAAGCAATTTTATACATGTCTCTAAAAAGGTAGTTATTATCGAGGGATCCCTGTTTGGCTCAGGCTGATCCCTAATACCTGGGGTAGAGACCTCCGCGAAGCTCTCTGTAGCTTCTAGATATGTCTCCTTACCAACCCTTGCGTCTTCCTTACTTAAGTTCCTTTTATCCGCTCCTCTGGCCGTGCCACTCGTCAGTACCATGTTTACTTTGGGATCTTCCTTGCGGGTTCGATCCTCATCATCTGTAAGTTCTGGGTCACGGTTGGTTGCGCTGCTCTTTTTTCACAAATCTGTGCTATTAACATAGGGCAATCTATCAAATCATGATCAAATTGTTCACAATAACTGCATGAAATTCTAGTTGGGTTGGTATGATCCCGCGTGTAATGGCCTGGACCTCCGCAATTGTAACAGATTAGCTGCCTGCTACCCCTTCCTGGCCCCATTCCGCCCCGTCCTCGTCCACAGCCCTAGAATCCACCGCGCACGATCACCGCGGCTGGATCCTGACCTCGCGCCTCAGTCTGCATTCTGTAAGCAGGTGACTGGTCCATTAATAATTGGTAGCTACGATAGTCTCTTTCCTCATGGCCCACCAATATGCAAAAGCTGCAAAATAGCTGCTGGGGGGTCTGGTTGTATTTTGGCAGATGACAGTTATCACTGTTGTGGTTTCCTCCTACCTGAAAGATTGCGCACCAGAGCGGGGTTGTTGTGCTTGGCCCTGCCTGTGTCTCTGGTTGCAATGGTATTCATCCCCTCGTTGCCACATAATTCACTGAGTCCGGGCAGTGATCTTTATCGTGCCCCTGGCTCCTGCACTTTATACACCATACTTCCTCCCAGACTTCTGGTCGCGGTGCCTGTTCTTGTTTTAACTTCTTCATTTCCAAACACAAATTTTGGATATGCACTTGGATTTGCTGAACTCCCAACCCCGAGTCTTGTAACGAAGTTTCATGCAACCTCATTGCTATTTCTAATGCTTCAGCCTGGGTTGAGATCTTCTTTTGTGACAAAGCCCTCCTTAGATGTTGTGTTAAGGATGCCATAAACCAAGCACAGTGTTGTGCATCTGTCAGTGTCATGTTAGCCTCGCGAATAATAATCTTCAGTCTTTGGTCCAAATCCCACATGGTTTCACCAGGCATCATCATGATCTCTTTGAACCCTATGATCGACTGTGTTTCTGACTTTGGTCGGCTAAACTCTTTCTTTAGTTCGGTCTGGATTTCTACTGTCCCCGTAGTTGGGTGATCGATAGAGTACTTTATGTACCATGTTAGCGCCTATCCTACAACGCGCTAACTAAGGTAGCCTTTTTGATATTATCATCTACAATTCTATATGCATTACATACTGAGGTCAACACAAACCAAAATTGTTCTGGTTCTTCACTTCCTGCTCCTTTGAATATCGGTAGCTAGATCGCACTTGTCATTGTCAACTCTTACACCATACTCTGAACTACTACTGCTCTTGGTCCCTTCGATCCTTCAATTCTTTTTCTACAGAGTCCCCGCGTTCCACATCAGACACCCCTTAGGCAGATCTTGGTCTCGACAATGGAACCATTTGTTGGCCTATATGGGCCTGACCTAGGTTCGGAAAAATTATTTAGCTAGACAAATCTCGCAGCTACTGGCCCTTTTAGCAATAGCCCACGGAGTGCAGACTGAGGTCTCACCTGAGGTAGCAAGGGAGGGTGCTAGAACCAGGTTTCTGCACCCTTGGGATGTCTAGATGTGGTCTGGAGGGTTTGCGCGCCATTCTGCAGCATCGCACTATTTTGTTTCACGCAGATCTGAACTCAGAATAATCCTTACTACTTATTATCGCATTGTTTATGTATTCAATCTACTTATCGTGAGCTTTATGCAAACATCTATCAGATTTAACCTCGCGCATTTAGAATAAACTCTGATTCATATACATTCATTACATAAGCATGTGCGCATAGATCAAACAATTATTTTAACCATACAAAAAGCCAGATCCACGATAATTCAGAGTTAACACAGAATTACAACGGCAACTTATCTTTATTTCCACTTTATCATCAATACATCCAGATCTACCCTGCACATTCATCTGTAGGTGTTTGCGCACATAGTTGCGGACTCTTCCAGGCCTCTGCACACACAACTGTAAAGCCTGTATCCACTACCCAAACCCTTTACTCGGACTTACAGACTCTTCAAAACTGCCCTTCTCAAAAACCCATTACAATTTAGATCCAAGATCACACACACAAAAGCACTGCCTTCTCCCCATAGGCCGTGCTCTATTTATACCTTCATATGGTCCGCGGACCGACTTACTTCCTATTATTCTATATTATTTCTTGGGTGGACAACCCTATGACTCGACTTTTTACATTTCGTGCTCCACATACTTCGGAGGTTTACAATATTTTTATCCTAACTTCTAGGCTATCAGACCCAAAACTGTTACGCGAGACCTCCGCTACCCAACATCTCTCAATGAGTCAATGAGGGCCGATCATAGTTTGTGCCTGTAACCACTCCCCAACCAAGGATATACACCCAACCACACCTTCAAGCGATTCCCGATCTTCCATGCCAGACTAGAAGCAATAAAATCAAATGAATTTATAACAACTTGCCATCCTACTAAAATATTATGTCTTGATTTGTCTTGAATCTGCACCCAGCCTTTAGTGGAACATGGTGCAATATACTTCTGGAAGACCACCATCATCCAAAGGCTATGAGTAGAGAGAAGCTTCCAACTACAATTTGCTACATGGGATTTTGAGAACATATATTTTTTTTTTAGCCCCACCCCCCTTGCAACTTTGGCATTGCAAGACGATTCCACTTATCCCATGGAAGGACAAAATGATCTTGGGACCCTTCCCACAAAAACCTAAAACAAATCCTCCTAGATTTCTTTAGAACACCCTTTGGAATCCAAGCTAGGGATATCCAATAAACCAAAATGGCTTCAAAACTGATTTCAGTAAGACTAACTTGCCTACTTTGGAAAGCCATTTGAAACTCCAACAAGTGAGTCATTTCTCTAACTTACCTGTCAACCACATCCAATCTTATTTTTTGTAATAGTTTAATTTTAGATGGAAACCCAAATACTTTAGGCAATCTTCCAATTCAGATAACTCAAATGGAAAGATAAATTTGATATAAAGAATCTCATGCTCATCCAAATTGTGAAAAGATATCGTAGATTTTCTTTCGTTTATGACCATACATGTAGCTTTCTCGAACATGAACATAATCTCATGCAAATTTTGGATATCACTACCCTAACCATTGCAAAAGATAAGTATATTGTTAACAAAAAGTAGATGAGTAATAGCTAAAGCATGAGCTACAACCACAACTTTAAGCTCACCTCTTAGCTTTGACTTCTTTAGAATATGGCTAAGGTGCCTTCAATAACAAGTAAAAAAGAAGTGGGGACAAAGGGAAGAATTGTCGCAAACCTCTCAGTGAATGGAAGAAAGGCGAAGCAAAACCATTTATCAAAACAAAGGAAACAAACATCAAACAACTCATGATCGAGTTGATAAGAGAGACCTGAAAACCCACATGAGTAAGGAGTCTGATGAACATCCAATTAACACAATCATATGCCTTTGAAAGATCTATCTTAAATATGGCACACTTAGTGTTTTGAATTTTTAGACTATGCAACCCCTCTTGAGCCACTCTGGTGGCTTCATGGATTTTCCTCCCCTTAAGAAAACCAAATTGCTCCTTTGAAATGTTATTTGAGATAATCAGTTTAATCCTTCTAGTCACCTTTGAGATAACCTTATATAAACAATTACAAAGGGAGGGAGGCCTGAAGTCCTCAAAAGAAAGGGGTGTACACCTTTTAGGAATAAGGACAATACAAGTAGCATTGAAGGCTAACAAAACCCTTCCTTCCATTCTAGATTCATTGAAAACTCTTAACAAATCTTTACCTAAAGGATGAAAAGATACCAAGAAGAATTCAATGGGCCATTCATCAGGGCCCGACCTCTTGACTTTTTGAAAACTAGAAAGAACTGCCTTTAATTCAACCCCAAAGACCTCCTCCATTCATGATCTATTTTTTCGTCCTCCACAAACCTTGGAAAAAATTGAGTCACTTAGATTGCTTTTGCAATAGTGATCCCTTCAGGTTTCTAGATTTTTTTTTGAAAATGGACCTTACCTAGGGAAGCCAAGCCTTAAAATTTGTGACCTCACGTCCCATAGAATTCTCCATAAGCCAAATAGTATTGGTCAATTTTCAGCCTTTTGCATAAGCACGAAAAGATGCTTCCTTGTTGGCAGGAATGTCCCTTCGTCTTAATTCAAGTTTGTACAATTCCTCCCTGGATTCCTTTGAACGATAACCCTCCTGATTATGGAAAAAACTCAATTTTTTCTTCAACTTCCACTAGATCTTCCTCATTTCAACGAGTAGAAACTACCCACTCCTTCATCAAATTCTTAATATGTTTTAAATTGGACTCAAATTGACTAGCCGTAGACAATCCAACCCCAACATCAAAGGAGCGCCAATTGTCTGAACAAAAATTGTCTCTGACCAAAGAAAGGAAACTCTCATCATTTATCCAATTATATTTCATATTGAATGGACTAGCAGGCTTATGGTTATGTTGTTTTAATTCTAATAGAATTGAAGAGTGATTTGATTCACCTCCAGATCCCACCCATTGACGAAGAAGACGAAGCCTGATCCCCATGGATTTTGCCACAAGAAAACTGTCAATACTTTTTGCCTCATGGCCCTCCCCCACACGAAGGTTCCTCCATGTGGATTTTAACCAAACTGGAACAAGGTCAATCGAGCGCTTAGCAACAATATGATGAGAAAAATAGTCTATGAGGGAATCAATTCTGACAAGGGGTCCCTAGGATTCTGCAACATTGAGAGAAATTTAAATCTCCATCGATAATCAAATTTTCATCACACTAAAAAGATTTTCTAAAGAAATCATTCTAGAAAGAAACTCGACCCTCATTTAGTCGATAAAGGTTAATGAAAGTAAATATGTTATCCAATTCCACCGAAAAACCAACTAGGCCTAGGCCCGAGGGGATTCCATGTATTATGAACCTAAATCTTCTAGGAATGCCACCCCAAGGCCAATCAACCTGATCTACCACAAACATCCAAAGTAATAAATTTCTGGAAGGATAGGATAGATTCTACGAATTTTGTAATATTCTCGCCCTTCCCTAGGGTTTCTTGAAGAAAACTAACATCAGGTTTTGTATACAAATATGTATAATTTTTGGTTTGAAGGCAGACTAAGAAGACCTACCAAATCAATTTCCCATCTCTCAAATGGTTCCAGTACTAGTTGTGGCTGGAGAGGCATTTCGTTAGCCTGCATGGGATGACTCGTCCGTTGATAGTTATTACAGTTGTAAACATCTTGGTGTCTTTGAATATCATGGGAAAAAATAGCCCATATATAATACCTTGTGCCCAATTCTTCGGCCAGTAAAATGTCCCATGCAGGCTTCGTCGTGGCAGGCCTTGAGGATATCATAAATTTCATCCTCCCTAGTGCATCTGCAGACTTGGAGGTCTTCTCCCATATGGAAGAGGTAACCATATATCCATGCGAATAGAGCACTACAATAAATAATGTGCTTCTTTTCCCATGGTGAGATATGTGATGATACTTTCCTAGTCACTACATAATTTGCAAAATTAGCATACCACAATGTTTTAATAGTCACAACAAACAGGTGTTCATCTGGGAGAAGAGAATCATTGTGAAGCGGAGCTCAAGTTCAGTGCCATTGTGTATCTAAGAAATGATGTTACAAATCTTATGCACGCTTAACTTTAATTTCGAATCTGCCTACTAAAGTGTGTAATTAATAGGATGTATTATGTGATGATTATATCATGATTGTGAATATGAGTAATAAGTTAAAAATTATTGGCATGGTGAGCTTGTTGTAAGATGATTGTTATATTATACAAAAACATAAGCAAGAGCATCAGGTTTCTTTGTGGTTGCAGAGATGGTATTTTCATAGCCAACTCTATTTTCATTCGGATTTGCATAGATTGAATAAAAGGCATTGGTTTTGTCTCTGTTTGTTTTGGTGTTCTTTTTTGTTTTTTGGTGCTTGGTTGTTATTTTATTTGTAAAATTATTTTTGTTTGTAAAAATATGATGCATAACCACAAAGAACAAGCAAATTATTGAATAGACTAATGTGACTTGTCATACTTTTAGAGCATTAGTTATAGGTTCAGTTCTTAATAAGGTCAAGTTGATGTGACTTGTCATGCTCCAAGAGCATTAGTACAGGTTATTCTTATGAAAAGGTAAAGTTGTATAATTGGTTGTTGAAGACATTTATGATCTAAACTAATATCCTAGATAACTAATGAATATAGTGGAAGGCCATATATTCAAAATATGGCGATAGTTCCACATAATGATTAAGTATCAATATGTTCCTTTGAGAGGTCAAGAAGAATCAATTATTCAAGTTCTTCAACAATGGTCAGAAGAAGTTATATTTTAAATGGAGGTCAAATGATAGCTCGAAGATGTGATGGTGAAGAAAGAGTGTTGTCTATGATATTTTGGAGTGGGTGTAAATGCTAATGAAGGCAAGCAAGACTGAGATCAATATTATTATTGTAATGTGTGTTAAATGCAAGAATTAAGGGAGGGTGTTGGCAGTAATTCTTCCATGTGTGTTGTGTGTTTCATGTGAATTACAGTTGTAATTGTGAGTGATTCGTAAACTTTTGTGGACATTCCACTGGACAGCTCATCACAACAAATATAATAATAATATATTAAAATACTAAAAATTTTACACTATTACAATTTATTAAACTTTAAACTTTGTGGATTTAACTGTAATTAGTACATGCATGAGAATATAAATTATGCATAAAAGTAGAGAATGAAAAAATAATCTCACATACACACACATAATACACAAGATATGCTCTCTGAGAAACCCTTTCGGGAGAAAACCTAGTTGAAAGGTGAGGTTGCTTCACTCTCTTTCTCTATTTGGAAATATCGCTGCAAGTACAAAGAAGTAATGTCTGTGGCTAGTGGGCTGCTACAGTGCACAGATCCTCTCTATGTGCTCTACCTCCTATCTCTCCTGGCTATCTTTTCTCAGTTATGGAACAAAATTCTCACCAAATAATGGAATGCCTCTTCCTCCTAATGGCTCGGTTATAATACAACTTGATAGCCTACTAGTGGTTAATTTTAACTACACCAACTCTTAACTAGAGTTATAATATAGATTCCTATTAAAAAATTTACATCACAAACATGTGGCTAGCCCATTTTCCATAAATAATGGGGGCTGACGTGGCATCCTCCCAAACTATAGGTGTGAAAATAGGAAGGTAAACTTCTGAGTGGCATAACTTTTGCTTATGGACTCTGATTGACGCGCTTCTCACACCGTTGGAAAGGTATTTGTGTGTATAATAGCATGAAAAGGTGCAGCACTAAAGTGACAAGTTTTTACCCCCAAAATATGTCTTTTTATGCCTTAAGACGCTCTTGGAAGGTTTCAGATCCTATTTCACCAAACTATGTCCCGCTAGTAAAAACGGTCTCGTTAGCTTATTCCTCCACTTTTTCCACTCCAAATGCATCGAGATGGATTACAAACAATAATATGATCCAATTCGGATCACACCCCATTTTGGGAGGCTTTTGGTCCTTAAAATATTTTATTGAACAAGGTGAGGAAAATTTCCTTCCACCTTCTCTTTAATGTACCATTTGGCTTTTCCTGGAAGTTGTCCCTTCAACCCAATCTGCCAAAGGTCATGTTGCCCCTGTCTTGTAGTTTTCGACCTCTTCTACAAAATTGTATCTTTGGTCAACTTTTCCTGAGCGTCTGGTTCCAAATCCTCCACAAAAGGCAGGACTTGTTCCTCTTCCTGATCTAGCATGGAAGGCTCATACAGTTTCAAATTCTCTACATTCACAATTGAGTAAATGCGCATATATGGTCTTAAATTGAGTAAATAGGCATTATCACCCACCTTTTCCATTATCTCAAAGGTACCATACCTTAGAGCCTTGATTTTCTTACCAGGCCCCTATAGCCTCTCCTTGTTCAGCTGTAGCCACACTTTGTTTCCCACCTTGAATGATTTCTTTGTTCTGTGTTGATCATGCCCGACCTTATACTTCTCCTGCGACTTTTGTAGTTTTTCCTGTACCTGTGGATGGATTTTCCTGACCTTCTCTATAAAATTTTCAACCCTCAAAGTATCTCCTGTAATATCTTCCCTCAATACTCTTTGTTTCCCATATGAAATATCCAAAGGTGAAGGTGGAAAATATCCAAAACAATTTTCAAATGAGGACTTTCCTGTAGAGGTGTGGACTACTTAGTTATAAGAATGTTGTATATATACCAGATTTTCATCCCAAGTCTTTGAATGCTTCTGGTTGTATGCCCTCAGATGTTTCACCAAAGTCCTCTTGAATACTTCTGCCTTCCCATCTTTCTGTGGATGGAATGTTTTAGATCTCTTCAACTTTGTGTCCATCTTCTCCCACAATGTAGTCTAGAATGCACTGAGAAATCTTGTGTCCCTATCTAAATGATACTCCTTGGTATCCCACAGTGCACCCAGACCTGTCCAAAGAACGATTTTGATGCTTCTTTTCCATTGATGGTCTTTTTACAAGGCATCAAAACGCACATCTTATTGAACTTGTCAACTACCATGAATAAGTAGTCATGTCCCTTCCTGGTTATCAGTAAACCTTCGACAAAGTCCATGTAAATTCTTTCCCAAGGACGAGTAGTTACAGGTAAGAGATGATATAGACCTTGTTTCATGTTACTAGGATTGCTAGTACAACAAATCATGCATCCTCTTATGAACCTAGCTACCTATTCTTGCATCTTGGGTCTACACATACCTCTGCAAGTTAGCCATGGTCTTCCTTGCACTAACGTTACCTGCATCCATGGAGGTGTGAGCCTCTCTAATCATCTAGAAATGCTCACCTTTAGGAACACATAACTTATCCAACCTATAGATTAACGCATCCTGCAGATGGTATTCAACAATGTTGTCACCATCGTGCATATGACTGTAACTCTGCAACTGTTGATACACCTCCTTGAAGTCCCCATCTTCTGAATATGCCTCTCTTTATGCATCATGGGTGAATGGCTCCATGTGCATAAGAGTCCCCAAATCTGTAATCTTTGATGTGGGTGGCCTTGAAATCATATCAGCCAACTTGTTTGCATTTCCCTTCTTATACTTGATCACCAAATGAAATTGTTGTAAAAAATCCCATCCACTTGTAATGCCTGGTCTGATGTAGCTTACTCTGGGCCTGCAAGTACTGTAATGGTTGGTGATTTGTGTGGATTATAGTGTCATTTCCCATCAGATAAAGCTTCCACTTCTTGACGTCTTGCACCATGGAATAGAGTTCCTTATCATAGGTAGGGTAGTTAAGAACTGCCCCATGAAATACTTTAGAATGCTAGCAAACAAGCCTTCCTCCTTGCATAAAGAAAACTCCCATAGCATACCCACTCGCATTTGTCTCCACTTCAAAGGGATGTTGCAAGTTTGGTAATGTTATAACTGGTGCTTGAATGATAGTCTTCTTTAGCTCCTCGAAATCCTTCTACTGACTTTTTCCCCACTGGAAACTCTTTCCACATGCTGTTATGGCATGGAGCAGTGCTGCTACCACTAAAAATAAGGTTATGAATTTCCTCAGGTACTGTGTAGCCCCAATGAAACTCTTGACCTCAGAAACATTACTAGGCACCAACCATTTCATGATGGCCTCCATCTTGGAAGGATCTATCTTCATCTCTCCTGCACCGATCACATACCCCAGATACACCAAAGACTGTTGCGCAAACTCATACTTCTTGATATTTTCTAGCAGTTGGTGTTTCTTCAATGTTTCCAGCACCTGCATCAAATGTGAAATATGCTACTCTCAGCTAGCACTATATACTAGTATATCATCCATATAGACAATAACAAATGAATCTATAAAAGGGCGCAATATATCATTCATTAATCTCATAAACCTAGTTGGTGCATAACATAGCCAAATGGCATAACTAACCACTCATACAAACCTTGCATGGTTTTGAAGGTCGTCTTCCATGCATCCTCTTCTTTGACTCGAACATGGTGATATCCAGACTTGAAGTCCATCTTGGTGAAATACTTTTCTTGCTGCAACTGATCATGTAGATCATCTATCCTAGGCAAGGGGAATATGTTCTTGGGCATGATTTTATTCAATGCCTTGTAATCTATACACATCTGCCAACTCCCATCCTTCTTTGGAAAAATGATGATGGGTGGCCCACATGGTGATGTACTTGGTCAAATGACACCTTGTTCCAACAATTGTTGCAATTGTTTCTTCACCTCACTTGCTTCTATAATAGACTGTCTATACAACCCAATATTTGGTAATGGCGAGTTTGGAAATAGCTAGATATCATGCTCCACTTCTCTCTTAGGTGGTAGCCCTTTAAGCTCTTGGAACACATCCTTGTATGCCTGTAACAACTCCTCCAATCATTTTTTTCTATTTCATAGTACACCCCTCCAGGGATTCTTTTCCTCTTATTGACTCCTCTTCAGTCTGACTTTCTCTTGAAAACAATAAAACATACTTCTTGCTGGAACTGATAAATTTCTTAGCTTTGTTGGCACTTACCAGTGAATTTTTTTACTTGCCTTTGTGTGCGTTGATGATGAATGATTTTCTATCCTTGATGAGTCAGTAATGGTTAGCTCTCCTCATAAATATTGCATCACACATGAACATGTATGGACTCCCAAACACGACTCCACATACATAAAGGGGAACCATATCCAGACCTAGTTCATCAATAAAAGCAGCACTAATAGAAAATCTAATTTTTCATTGCTTTGCTACCTTCAACTCTGCATCCTTATTTACCCATCCCAGTGGATATGGGTTTGGATGATCACGAAATTCTAGCCCCAACTTCTTGACCAACTGTGGTTGCAATGAGATTCATCTGTGATCCTGAGTCAAATAGAGCATCAATACTTGTCTTCTTGACTTGTATGTTTATATGGAAGAGTTTGGTCATTTCTTTCTCTTCCTGTTGCTGAAGGCTACTTAGATTCATCTCCTTCTGCACTGATGTACATATGTTCTTCTCATCCATGTATGAATTGATTTCAACTTGTTTTCTTGAATCAGTGGCCATTAGATTCTTCTTCTTATTAGCTTTCTTCTTGTTCTTCGAGTTTAGCTCTGGATGCAACTTCCAACACTTCCCCTTTGTATGGCAATCAATGTTATAGTGGTTGCTAGGATCTTTTCACTAGTGTGCTATGGCTATTGTCTTTTGATATTTTCCCCCTTTTTTCTTCTTCTTCCCCTCCTTTGAATCTCCCTATTTCTCCTTCTGCTTCGATCCACTTGATTGCACTCTTTTCAAGCCTATGTTCTCCAGGTATTGCGCCTGTACACAATCCTCATCCACCAATTTGTGCTTGAACAACATCACTCACTCATCCTGATGGCGATGCAGACCCCCCAAATACTTTAGGAGCACATTTGGGTTCTTTGGAGAGATACCCAACATTATAGCCATATTTTTAAATTTTGTGGTGTACTCATGCACGCTTTGGCCTGACTTTCCTAAAGTAATGCCACCGGATCCATTGTTCCTCCGCGTACCCAATGGGATAAAATTGTGACTTAGTGAGGGTTTTGAAACATCCCATTTAATAATTGGAGGTTCTCCCTCCAACCTAAGGGTTTTTGTGTGGCTCTCCCACCAAATCAATGCATGGCCCTCTAATTTCAGCCGCGCGAATTAGATCTTTTGCCCTTCCTCGATCTATGGGTGCTAAAATAAACTTCCAATTGTTGCAACCAATGGTTCAACTTTGGAGCGGTTATCTCACCGTGGAACGGCTTGATATCGAATTTCGCTTCCATTTTAAACAAGGATTGATTCACGACACTCGAACTAGGTTGATATTTTTCGGGTTCTTTCTTCGGCTAGTTCTCTGTGTCTTCCTGATCTCCCTATCCCCCTTCTGATTTGTCCTTTGCATTCAAACCCCAATCTTCTCTAAATATTCCCAGCTTATTACTTAGGGCCTCCATGAGGAGGTTTACATTGCGGTTTATATCCATGACTTGTTGTTTGAGCCACAAAAACCTCACCTTTTTCTGATACCAAATGATCAATGAACTGTCGTGGATATTCCACTAGACAATTCGTCACAACAGATCTGATAATAATATATTAAAATACTGAAAATTTACACTATTACAGTTTATTAAACTTTAAGATATGTGTATTTAACTATAATTAGTGCATGCATGAGAATATATATAATTCAGAAAAGTAGAGAACGACAAAATAAGATCAAACACACACATAAGACACAAGATATGCTCTCTAGGAAACCCTTTCGGGAGAAAACCCAACACGAAGGGGAGGTCGCTTCACTCTCTTTCTCTGTCTGGAAATATGGATGTAGGTACAAAGAAGTAATGTTTGTGGCTCATGGGCTACTACAGTGCACCGATCCTCTTTGTGTGCTCTACCTCTTATCTCTCCTGGCTATCTTTGCTCAGCTATGGAACAAAACGCTCTCGAAAGAATGGAATGCCTCTTCCTCCTAGTGGCCTAGTTATAAGACAACCCGATAGCCTACAAGTGGTTGATTTTGACTACATCAACTCTTAACTAGAGTTACAATATAGACTCTTCTAGATTCTTTTACATCAAAAACATGTGGCTAACCCTTTTTCCATAAATAATGGGGGTTGTCGCGAAATCCTCCCGAAATATAGGTGTGAAAATAGGAAGATCAACTTCTGAGTGGCCTAACTTTTGCATATGGAATCCAATTGGGGCACTTCTTGTGTTGTTGAAAAGGCCTTTGTCTGTAGAATAACACGAAAAAGTGTACGAAAAGTGTAGTTTGATGCCTCAAAACGCTCCTGGAAGGTTTCAGACCCCATTTCTCCAAACTGGGTCCCGCCGGTAAAAATGGTCCCATGAGCCGATTCCTCCACTTTTTCCACTCCAAATGCATTGAGATGGATGACAAACAATATAATGATCCAATTCGTATTAGTGAGTTCCTAGGTTATTAGTTGTATTAGCTATTTTTAGTAATCTAGATCCATTATTCTCGAATGTAGAAGTTTCATGCATTCCTATATATGTAACCTTTGTGAGATCAATAGAATAACAATATGTGTGATTTGTGTTGTGTGTAATCATTCTCTGCTCATTTTCAAATTTCTATCTCTAGGTAGGGTTACACTGAAAAAATGTCTTATAGAACGACCAATTTCAAAATTGTTGATCACAAAAAGTGAGAGGAATATAATAATTAAATTTGTGCAGAGGTATTTAATACAAGTTTTTAATTTTCATAATCAAAGTAATTTGCACGTAGTTTGTGTGGAGGATATCACATTATGGATGCATCCCAACCCAAGCACAATATTTCCATAGTGTTTCGTAAAGATTAATTGTGCATCCAGTTCAAGCGATTCAATCCAATCTTCAACTCTCGCTCAAAGTGTTTTTTGTCAGCTATTTTTCATTATTTGTGTCTTTAGTTTCAGTATTCACGTAAATCTCATTTGCTTACATAAATTTCACAGTGCATATATAAATTCTTATTTATCCCTATACTATATAAATATATTAAAGAAAGAACATAATTACAATTTTGGGTAGAGCAACAATAAAAAAATAGGGGATCAGTTGCAGATCAAACCTTGTAAATACATTTTTATGATCAGGCAATTCATTTCCAGAGGTTAAATCGCAAAAGCAAAGAGGATTGACATGATCACAAAATTCATTGCCACAGTCATGAACACAATAATGCCTTCCACCATATTTCTCAATATGTTAGTGACAACATCTGCCACAAAGGAACCAAAAATCACAAATATGCAAATATCTACCATTGCAGATAATAAAGCCAATAATTATGTCTCCTAAAATTAATTTAAATCAACACCAATTACAATGAGAAATAAATTTAATCGACTCTGACCTAATCACAAATGAAATATGTGTAGCAAAAGAAAATGCATGTTTTTTTTCTTTATGATTTTATAAGTGGCCTTACAAAGTTGGAGCATTAAGGAAATAAAAACTAATGTATTTCTATGACAGAGAAACCCTAGTATGGTAGCGAACAAAGAACCATGCCTTTTCATTTTTATTGATTCTTTATCGCACTCTTATACCTTACCACTAACACGAGTGGAGGAGAATGTGAATTGGAGGGTGTTTCATAATCCAGAGGCCACATTCCTAACCACTAACACTAGTGAAGGAGAATGATAATGGGAAGACTGACATAATTATTATGAAATGGATGGTAACATGAACAATGATCAAATTTAAAGTGTTGGTCTTCATTTAATTTGGAAGGACATATATTCATCTAACCCTTCAAAGATGAAACATTATTAAAAAAATGTATTTCTATTTACGGGTGTATATTAAATAAACCTTTTATAGTAAAAAAATGCCAAAATAAAATAGTGTCCTTCTAAATCTTTAAAATATTTAAAATTTAAAGAGTGACTACATTAAAATACTATAAAATCTCAATAGAACTTAGCAAATAAGCAAACATTTTTCTCAAATTCCATTTAAAAAAGGTAAACATATCTTTCTTCTATTCATTAGATGATATTCAAAAGTATTTGGACTTATATCATTGAAAATATAAATCTATTTGCACAATGCAAAAGGATTTATAGTTTTCATTTCTAGTTTATACTCTTTGTTTTGTTCAACTTGAAGCAAGGTCATCATAAATTTATATTTTACTCTCAATATTTTAATAAAAAAATATTTTTTAAATTATTACAATTTATTTAAAAAAAATACAAATTCAAACAAAATCACTTCATATCAATTATTTCCATCAAATATTCTTCATTAACCATGTCTATAATTAATAGATTTAATTAGCATTAAAATCCCAGCTCACCAAACAAAATCCTTGTTTATTTGTTAATTAAAATTTACATATTTAATCACCTTAAATCAAATTTTGAACCAAATATTTTATGTTGCATATTTAAATTTTCTATGATTTTTATTTAACTTGTGAAATAGATTGTACTTTTAATATTCATAGAACCTTGAAAATTTGTAAAGCACATTTCTTTTTACGAATAATTAGATTGTAGCTCCCACACATGGGAAGCGTCTCCCCAAATGGGGAGCACTTTAATTAACCCTAACCATCCATCTAAATAAAGCAGTAGATACCATTAAAACCCATAGTACAATGGTACCACGTCCTATTAAAACCCTCGGTTCAACGATACCATGTCCCATTAAAACCACTAGCTCAATGATACATTCCTGGTTCTCTTTGTTTAACTCATTTTACCAATTTTTCCTCTAAAATACCCAGAGTGAGAAATATCGCTATCCACCCATATATCTATTTCAAAAATGAGAAATAGGTGATTGGAAATATGCTAAAAGGTCTATCATCATGCAATATATTAAGTCACTTATTTGTTTCTGAGATTAGGGAGTGAGATGAAAAAGAGGGAAACTCATGTAACAAAAAAAAACCAAGATGCATTCATAGTTTCTCCAAAAAAAAAAGAAAAAGAAAAAGAAAAACCAATTAAGGCATTGTTGCATCTCTAAGAGAGACACAATAATGTCGTTGATAGACTTTTCATAATATATTTTATCTGTCAGTAGGTTTCCTCAAGCAATAAATGTCACACTAACCTTAAGTCATTGGAAATGCCTCATAATATTAGATCTTTAGTAACCATTTTCACAAAGTAATTATTTGCTTCATTATGGAGAAGACGAGTTATATATATATATATATATATATATAGTCATTGGAAATGCCTCATAATATTAGATCTTTAGTAACCATTTTCACAAAGTAATTATTTGCTTCATTATGGAGAAGACGAGTTATATATATATATATATATATATATATATCTAGGAATTTTTCGAGGCTATATATTCCACTTCCTTTCTAAATTTTGGTTAAGAACATGCACCTAGAAATTCTCATTTTTTAAGAATTTTGTAACCATCAAATTCTTTGGATAAATTCAGAATATCTATTCCACTAAGAGGAAATACTGACAAATACTTTATGAAATTGCAAGGGATGGAAGAAGGGAACTTACTTGTTGTTTCTTGCAAACTCGTAAATCTTGTCGGTTTCAGAGAAAATGATGAGGATGACTTCAACATCATAGAGAACAGAAAGCTCAAACGATTTCTTTAGCAGTCTAATCTTTCATTTAGATAAGGAAGAATGTCAATTACTATGGTTTTGAATGTATTTCAGCTCCATCTTCTTTCCCATTTTGAGTAGTTTCCACAACAGAGAAATGTATATCTAGTAGTTTGAGTAATTTGTCTTATCTTCACAGCTAGAAATAGATTTATGGTCCAATTTCATGACACTCTTTCTTAGATGTAGATCGAAGATCGAGATATGAAATCTCACTGTACTTGAATGTTAATGAAGCCAAGGAAAACCCAGCCTGTACTCTTAGTTGCATCATCAACATCAAAGTAAAGCCTCTGACATTGTCGGTCAAGTTCAAAGAAAATTTACAAGCCTAATCTGACTAGTGATGTTGCTTGTAAATTTATAAGTTAAGAAAAGAGAACAAGGCAAACAAAGGTCCAGACTCTAGGGATATCAACTAATTTATTCAGTCGGAATTTATTTGACAACCTTTCACCAGGTGTTATATTATTTAATAATCTGACTAGTGATGTTGCCTATAAATTTATAAGTTAAGAAAAGAGAACAAGGCAAACAAAGGTCCAGACTCTAAGGATATTAGCCAATTTATTTAATCGGAATTTATTTAACAACCTTTCACCGAATGTTATATTATTTAATTAAAAAAATAGTATAAATCAAAATTAACATTTTCAACTCACACTTCTAGGACATGTTAGAACCCTCACACTTTTAGGACATGTTAGACCCCTTTTGACCGTATATGAAATGTTTAATTTTGAACCTTGAAGGTGAGGTAGCCATCACACGATGGGCAGTTACCAACTTAAATGAAAGAACTAAAACAAATAAATTAAGTACTTTATTTGAGTTTTATCCGCGTGCCACTAAGGAATGTTAACGACAGAGCACAAACATGTCGCACTAAGGAATGTAAATTGTAGATGTTACATAATCCAAAATGTTTGAATTTAATTCTCATTAATCCAAGCCACGTTTCATTTCAATGCAAGTGAATCTAATTTTCTTTAATCCTTATGCATGGTCAAATGTAAGTGGAAAAGTAAAATTTAAGTAAAATTTTAATCATTTTGGGTAAAATTTTAATTTTAAGTATGGGTTAAACATAGATTTAGACATGCAATGAAGTTATGATTTAAAAGTTTATTTGTTGATCTAGGGGAGACAACGAGAATATGCCAATATCTTTAATTCTTAATCATCCAATTAGAATCTGTAATTAGCAAAAAGATTAATGTGCCAACTTTCAATTGGGAGGCGTCTATTGGAATAATAAAAACAAAATCTAAAATCAATTATTGAACTTTACTTCTATCCATAGGATAAAATAAAAATGTTTCGTCTTTGTAAATCCAGTGTCTAAAGAAACAACCTTAACAATTGAGCACTCTAGATTACTAAATATCACTAAAAATTTAAATGAATAAGTGTCGACCATATATACAAAACAAAATGTGGAAACTGCAGTGTGAAATAGATGGGGGTTTATATTGTCACCCATTGCCTCGGCTTACAATTTCATCGACCTCTCTCTCCACCTCCCTTGAAGGGTTTGACCTTTAGAATACCCATTTATCCTCTTATGCAACCTATTAGTATGATTTGGCGCTCCATTGATCTTCATAATCATCCTTTCTCTTTTCCTGGTAGTCAATCTTCATATGTGTTGTATGTATTTTATTTCGATTAGTTTAGAAAACTTTGGTTGTGTACATATATATTATTAAACATAATAATAGTAAATTAAAATAAAATCTTAATTATGTTAAGTATTTTGGTATTTATTATGGAGTTAAAGACACACACACATATAAAGTTAAAAATACATGTAACAAGATTATTTAATTATGAAGATTCATCTTCATTTTATCATGTACATTCTTAACTTAAAAATATACATTACTACAAAGGGGAAGCAGGAGGGGGAGGGGTTACATTTAATCCCAAAGGAAAACTAGTCACTAAGTATTCATGGGGGTTGGGCAAGAAGACCAACAACCGAGCAGAAAGGTATGGTCTATTACTAGGAAAAATATTGGCTCAAGATATGGGGATATTCGAGATAGTAATATTGGGAGACTCTTTAATTACTATACAACATCTGAGAAATGACAAATTTCCTAAAGAGAACCATCTCAAGCTCCTTCTACAAAAAATTAAACGTGCTTTGGAACATTTTCTCTCGAAGTTTTTCTTCCATTCTCAGAGGTTAAAATTTAGAAGTAGACCGTCAAGCTAATCTAGATTTCCTCCTCATTATGGGTTAGACAAAAATAAAGGGCTCCAAGGATCAGATAAACATACCTTAGGTTTTAGTTTGATGCATAAAAACCCCTCGCCAACTACGTCGCATCCCATTCACATTGGTAGTATAAATGGAAATATAAATTTTAATGATCACATGCGATGGTATTTGATTTATTTCGTGGCTGCAAATGAGAAATAGGACCATGCATGGGAGGCTAACCCATTTAATTTTCAAGCTTATTCCTTGGCATTCATATGGAGTTTCTTTCCTTGAATTATAGGCACCTCACTATGTGATGAATTTTGAGATGTTGGGAATCATGAATAATAATGGTGATTCGAAGCATTAGATAAATTTTGAGGTCTAAAATGGCCTTGCTAAGGAATATTATAAAATAATAATGGAAATAATAAATAAGATTAGATTACATCATCAAAATTTAGAGGGAAAAAATGATGAATCATGGATTAGTGTCGATTATTTGAATCAACAGTGAATGGATTGATGGATGTTCATGCAATGCTATGAAAAACTACTTGAGGAATTCACACATATGTGTCTCATTGGCTATACAATTGTACAACACTACTTTTCCTTGAAACTAAAGAATTGATAGTGGTCAACTAAGGATAGACCGAAGATACCAATCGAATTTTTTTGACTCGGTGCTTCACTAATTATATTTTGATTGTTACTTAAGTTTTGGGAGTGTTATTGAAGTAATTGATAG
This sequence comes from Pinus taeda, assembly GCA_000404065.3. Lineage (NCBI taxonomy): Eukaryota > Viridiplantae > Streptophyta > Pinopsida > Pinales > Pinaceae > Pinus > Pinus taeda. The sequence continues at coordinate 44,953 of APFE031154479.1, forward strand.
AGTACTATTCTAATTGATAGAGAATATTGCATTGACAGATAATGATGTGCTCTTGTCTAGATGATTGATCAAATGGAACTTTTCTTTGAACAACAATTGGGAGAAGCACAAGTTCAGGGGCAGCACCCCCTTGTCATTGATGTCAAAGGGATAGAGTTGTAGATAGGGGGAAGAATTATAGCAAGGGGGATAATTCCTTCTATTCCTAGTAGATTATGTGTTTCTTTGCAAGAATTCCATGAATGGGGAAGGGGGATATTGTTGAACAAATTGCTGTCATTGATGTCAAATGGCTTATATTATTGATATTATATGTGAGTATCCAAGCATATTAAAAATGGGTTCTCATGAAAAAGGAGAAGTAAAAAAATGAAATTGTGGTTTGAAGCCCATGGTTTAGGAATCTCATGGTATTTGGAAAAGTGAAAAAAATGCGAATTAATTGTTTTATTAATGTATTGACGTGAATTTTTTAATTAACATGCTTTTTCATTAAGGGTTATAATAATGCATAAAAGGATAAAACGTTGGAAGGAAAGCGTCTATGAGAAAAAATGTAATTTGTGGAGTGAACGAGTCATCTTGGAATTTTCACTATAACTATTTCTTTTGGATGCTTCAAATGGTGAAAATTTGAGCATATTGAGGAGAGATTTAGGAGACTATCTAGTTAAAATTTCAGATATTGTTTCTCTATAATTTTGGATACATACACTATGGAATTTAGGGTTTGTGATTGGTCCTAAAATTTGCTTCAAACAAGTCATTTTGGGATATTTGGTATAGCTTGTTTTTTGGGATGTTTTAGACCGTGAAATTTTGAGGAGATGGATATGAGGTCTCTAGCATGTGATAAAAAATTCAAATTGATTTGTTATATTTTTGGAGATATTCCCTGTGGAAGTTAGGGTTCATGAATTCTCTTGAAATTAATTTCAAAAAGGTCAAATTGGAATTTTTTCTATAACTTCTTTTTTGTGATTTTCAGACTATGAAACTTTCAGAGATCTAAAGAGACATACAAGAATTCCTTAAGTAAAAATTTTATAATTAATTTTATGTTATGAATATATAAAATATCCATCTGCTACCTACCTGTTGCATCCTTCACCGTTACAGCATGCGGATAGGCTCCTCCTCCATCGATCACCTATTATCGCATACCTGACTTTGTTCGCTGCTGCCAGAATGGACTCGGAAGCTATCGACTATTTAGCCAACCCGAATCCCTACAAGTCAATATGGTCACACCCACATTCCGTGTTGAGTTCTGGCTCCTATTTTTCATTGCCTTTCTCGCGGACTAAACAACTACCTGCCACAGATCTTCCTGGGCCATCTGTACCCTACCCAGCAAATTTTTCCACTCTGGACACCTCTTCTAGTCTGGACTGCCCTCCGCGTTCCCCTGAAACACTCAACCTTATTATGGCCTGCATTGCTCCCTCTCCCTCGTTTGATTCCCCTCTTCCCGATTTCCCCCATTCCTCCACTCCCTCCAACACCCCCTCACTTATTAGGATCACACAATTTGGGCTCTCCTCCCCCCCATCTCACATCTCCCGCAAGCATACCTAGCCCTAACCCTACCTGTCTACTACACAGTTTCCTGATCCCTTCAGGTTGTTTCAATATTCCAGTCTCTAACCCTAGGAGTTCCACCCACTCATTGCAGGCGGCATTTCACAATAGCAGGGATCCCTTTCGGGACCACCCAACAACACCTTGTTCCAACAAAGTGAAGAAAAGAAAGTGTGTCAAAGCAACGGGCAAGGAAATCAATCTCACACTGGGGGAAGATCTCATGATGCGCGATGTGGTGGATAAAATTAATAGGGTTTTGGTGGGGCGAGTAAGGGGACGAACCTACACGACTGAGAGACTTCACCTCTGGACTATGGAAATCTGGGGTACCCTACTTAAAGAGTTACCATCGATCATTGTTCTCACTTGCGGGTGGTTTGCCTTCAGCTTCCACCCGGAGGAATATACATATTGGATCCTCTGACGCTACTGGCATATAGAATTTTCCCCTGTGCTGCTTAAACGATGGAGCCCCCTGTTCAATCCAGAAAGGGAGTAGTTGGGTGCAGGTCTAATATGGGTCTGTCTTCTGGGACTAGCACTACACTTTTGGTCGGAGGATGTGTTCATTCGTATTAGTAATGCTTTTGGCACATATCTAGATCATGAAAAGACATACGAATCTTCTGGAAATAAGTCCACGGCACACATCCTGGTTCATCTGGATACTAGGGAAGGATTGGAGGAGAATATCACCCTACACTGAAGGCATTTTTCTCACAAGAAAATCCTTGACTATGAAGGGGTCCCCTTCAGGTGCCGAAGATGTCACAAGGTTGAGCATCTGTATAAGGAATGCCCTCTTGTATCGACATCGACTTCTCCTACAGCAAAGGGAAAAAAACATCAGCAACCAGAAGAAACTCAGGTGGACGATTAGCCTTCCCGCCCTGCTAGTCCAACGAATGTGGTTGGGGACAGAACTCAGCCAACATGCATTATGCAAGTATAACATATTTCCCAGCCCATGATGAGATCCGAGACTGCTACTACCGCTGCTCATTCCATCGGTACATATCCTCCTCTCTACTCCTCTGTTTCGTTAAATGGTAATTTACTGCATTCACTGTCTTCTTTTGCATCCATCCCCTGTTTGAACTCCTCCCCTCTCACTTTCCTGCTTGATCCTCCTTCGTCTATTTACTCCACCACCCCTCCTACTGTATATAGCTCTGACCCATCCATTCCATCGAAGCCTACCACCTCTTCTCACACACATTCACATAATCTCTAATCCCGGACCCCTTCTTTACCTGATCCAATTGGATTAGGTATAACATCTCTTGTTGCTGAACCTAAACCTTCTCGGAGGTGACCTTCTAAGATTTCGAAAGCCATTATGCTTGCAAGGGTTGATGTGGCCCTTGGAAGACAGAACACCATTGATAAGGTTCTTAGAGAAAATAACACCCTGGCTTTGGTCCCCCCATGAAGTGGCTATCATTTAATTGTAGGGGTTTAGCTAGTCCCTAAAAAAAACTAGCACTCAAGAGGCTCTTGGACACTGAGCCATGTGACATTATATTTTTACAAGAAACCCTAGGGATGGCCGAGCAGATTACCTAGATAATTCACTCATTGATCCCTGGTTGGTGCTTTCATGCCTTAGATGTCAATGGAAGATTAGGGGGAATTACATTGGGAATAAATTCTCACACCATAAACCCTATCTCTATTTGGGGAAGCCTTGGGTTCCTCAAAATGGACATCTTCTCCTCGGAGCTGGGCATAAATCTTGACATAGTCAATATATATGCTCCTAATCATAATAGGTTGGAATTCTGGAACAACCTATTAGGGCTCTCTCTAATAAATGCCAATAATATCATTCTGGGAGGTGATCTTAACTTCACTATTGGCCATGAAGAGTGTTGGGCCTCAAAATCATCCCTATTTTCACTCCATTATTCACTTATATCTTCACATTTTACCTTAATGTCACCTCCATTCCACCTCCATATCATTATGTTTACCTCATAACTATGCTTTTCCAAAGTTTATTAATTCTTAACATTTTTAAGTGAATTTATGGCTAAAACTTAGAAAATAATATGCTTAGACTTATACCTAACAATTAGAATGAGTTTGTTGACATGTGTAGGTACAAAGGAAGCTTCCAAGGCATCCTTATGTGGCACTCTATGCTCAAATTCGAATTTGAGAAGATCATGAACCTCATGGAGAAGATCATGGACCTCATGGAGGAGATCATGGAGGATAGGGTTATGTGTCACCATTGGTTGAGAAATATGTGGGTCAAAGGAGAGAATAGTGGGTTTGCATTTATGAGGTTGTTATCATAGTTTTTGTATAAATAGGAGTACCTCCTCCATTCCAAAGAGAGGACTCTTAGAGCATTGTATCCAATTGATGATGGAATAAAGCTTCATTTGACATATATTTTCATCATGTAGTTTTAGAAATAGTTTTCCATTATGTAGTTTTAGATAGAAGTTATCTTAATGTAGTATATGGAATGGCTTGTCACTTTGTTCCTAGGAGAATTGAGCTCACTCTAGAAGGATCAAAGGAACTTGTTATTTCATATTAGATCTTATTTTATTTAATTGCTTAGATGTTTGATGTTTGAGGATTGGATTGGTTTGATGAATGAATTTTCAATTAGAGTCTTATCAACATATGAGAGGAAAACTAAGAGTCTAAGTTAGACTCTCTCTCTCTATTTGATTTGTAATTGGAATTCATCTTTTTGCTTTTATGTTTCAAGTTATTTAGTTTACGCTTATGGATGAATTTTAGTTTAGTCTAGATTAGTACAAGAAAGGAGAATCAAGAGACTAAGTTAGTCTTTCTCTCTTTGAATCTAAACAACAACTAAAGTTCATTCCCTTGTTTGCATTTCAAGTTTCTAGTTTTATGGTTTCTCTATGATACTATAGGGAAGGACAACCAAGATCTCCTAAGTTAGGAGCCTCTTCCCTTGCATATTGTATTGAACCGTAGATAATTTAATTAGAGATAGAATTAGTTGCCTACTCCTGCACATATAGTGTTGGCATCATCAAAAGCTTACGAGTTTCCCTGGTTGATATTTAATGCAGCAATTTAAGCCCAATAAATTGCCCAACATTTTGGCGCCGTTGCCGGGGATGGTGCTAAGGGAGTAGGCATTAGAATTTAATTCAGTATTTATTTTTCTTTAGACAAAATAACTTGTGAGACCTGGTGACAGCAGGATCTTCATAAGACAATTTAAGTTTCAGTTTTTTTGATGTTTTAGTGTTTAGTTAGTTTTAAATTTCGTTGTTTCAAAAACACCCCCCTGCATAAATAAACACAAATCAATCGATGAGTATGCTCTCTTCCTGCGCTTCGTGCGATCAGGAAGATCAGAAAATCCATTAATTTGGTTCAAATAAAAAAACTCTTGCTGGAGAGCTAATTTGCAAAACGACAATAACGAATTTTGTGAAAAAAA